>OX461810.1:2413806-2667352 GCA_949802685.1 Dicyrtomina minuta | reverse complement strand
AGGACTTAGCAATTTCAAAAAGTCATGTCTACAAAAATCAGGTCATGTTTAAATTGTGAAGATCAATAGTAACTCCATTGCATTTTGCCTTGTTTGGTCACAGTAGCCTGCCAAAGTTTTAAAATTACAAATTGAAATATTTTTCTGCCGTGTAACATTCACAGTTTTCATCTTATTTTGACAAAATTTGATTTTTTTTTCATGTTTAGGTTTTGTTTAAACTATTATTTTTAGGAGATTTTAAAATTCAACAACTTTTATTCTTTTTTGAAAAAAAAATATTTTTTGGGCCTATCAGTTATTTCATAACTACTTAATTTTATTTTAATAAATAATTTTCAAATTTCTAAAAATCCTGAAATTACTTTTTTTAGAAAAGTTTCTTAACATTAAAAAGGATCAAATTTGTTCCTTATCAGATAAGAGCTGTAGAAGTTACAGGGTAGACAATTTTTTAAATTCGATTTTCTTTTAGTTTGAGCGGGCTACTGTGACTAAACAACGCAAAATGCAATCGAGTTACTTTGGATCTCTACTATTTAAAAGTAGCCTGATTTTTGTGGGCATGAGTGTTTGAAATTGGCGAGTACCATGTAAAACCATTACCTTGTCAGTATGTCTCCTCGGAATTGGAAAAAAAGTTGTTTTACTATCCTTTCTTAAGCCATGTTTTGGAGGTCATTGTGATTTGAATTCTAAAAAAAAGTTTTAAAATTTTTGAAAAACTCAAGGAAACTTTAAGAACTGACAAATTTCTTACGATATTTGTCATTTAAAAAAAAGTGAACGGGTCGTACTTTCCCCTATGGACTTTTTTTATTTTTCAAAAAATTCTTGAATTAACAAGAGGCTTTCAAAATGGTTTAAAAAAACTTAAACTATACGTTTTTGAAAATTCAATTTTAAGAGCAAGCTTTTAAATGTCATAAATGTTGTATTTATATGTTTTTTTAAAATTTAAAATGATGCATGCCTTCATGCACGTGGTATGGAAAGTGTAATAATTATAATATGTTTTGTTCTTTTACCCTATTTTGTAAATTTTAAAATAATCATGTATTCTTTAATCACAAAAATTCTTTTAAAAATTGGTCATTCCATTTTTTATCAGCGTGCTTTTCAACTAGGTTTAAATATTTAATTAATTAATTTTATTAATAGGTTGATTTTTGTAAGTTTTTCAGTTTTAGTACCTTTTCACAGTTTTTTCTTTTAATTTAAAAAAATTAATGTTTATACTTTCTTTATAATTATACCCCAACACTTTAATTTCTTGTTTGTTTCTACAACCAAAGTAGAACAAGATTACGGGAGCAATGTCAACAAAGAGGCGGCACTCGACTTCCTCAGGAGTTTGGGCCCCGTACTAATTGTGACTGTCCCCATCAAATTGACTATCGAGTTTGTGTCTGGCATTATTCTGATTTTGGGAGTTAAACAGGTTACAAAATAAAATTAAAAATATTTTCAAATTAAAATAAATATATCAACAACTTGTTTTCTTTTTTTTTTCATTATTTACATAATAATTTCGGGTAAACATGTGGGATTGTCCACAAATGGTGTAAAGAGGTATAAATAAAAATATGTATTTTTTTAAAATAACGATATTAGCATAGAAAATCACTATTATTTACATTTTTGTTTTTACTTTTTATGTAAAACGGGCAAAAAAAAATAACTAAGTTATTTTAAATAATTAATTTGTATTTTAAAACACACTTTGTGATTTAACTAAACTTTTGAAATTTATTTGTATAGCAAAACGCAGAAAAATTGAGAATTTGGCACACCGTTCAGATCATTTCCTGTATTATTTCTGGCCTTGCAGCACTGCCAATAATCGCAGGGGAGTATGACAATATCTTGATAATCATTATTTCATTCGTTAGTACAATTTTCTGCATTTGGGTCGTCAAAATTCACCGGCACGAATTAATAAAAAATACTTTGGCAGGCGAAGATTCTCACAAAATTTAGCAAATCTCATTTAAATTAACTTGTTAAAATAAATACGTGTTTGTTTTTAAATTGCAATATCAAAAATCCTGAATAAAAACAAATACAAACCTAAAATCTTTTTTATAATGGTTTAAAAAAATAATATTGTAAACCTGAGTAGTTGTGTTTTGGTTAAACGTCAATTATTGTATTAAAAATAATACAATCTTGTTGTATTAAAATAAATTAGAACTCTTAAAATTTTTTCTTAATAAAATTACATAATCAAGCATAAATTAAGCACTTGAGACTGCTCGGAGGTTCACAGTACATGATTTCGGTTTCGATTATTTCGCTCGATTTCCTATATGTATATAATTACTACGTGTGTAGTTCTAGTTTGGTCGATAAGTAGCACACTGTGTAAATGACCTAGTGACTATTACCATAATATGTACGCGAAAGTAATAATTAAATTATTACGGCTTTATTATTTTCACCTTTTGTAAGTGTAACGACCACTAGCAGTGGGCCTATAACTATCAGTTGTTAAAGATGCAGTTCTCATGTTGAAAATACTTTAACAACCGAGATCGGATTACTTGATGATAAACAGTCCCAAAGGTTTGTGTACCACGTCCCACACAACTGCACTTTTAGTTTCATTTTCAATTTGGCAGCAAAGTCAACAACAACAACAACAACAACAGAAACGTAAAAATATGAACCACTTTGTGTAACTTCTATTTGTGTGACAGTTTTCGAAAATCAAGTGTTTTTATTATTGATTTTAATAATGTTGACGGCAGTTTCGTTTCGTAAATTTGTATAATTAATTGAAATTTGCAAAATAAGAGTTTGAATTAAAAACATAATAATGTATTGCTGCTGTAGGTGTTTTTGCTTTTTTTTCTTAATCATTGGAGTTTTTGAACTTGTAAGTATTGTGTTGATTGATACTTAAATACTTAATAATTTATTATGCATAATATTAAAAAAAAGTGCGGCAAAATTTATTAAAATTAGAGTTCTTGTAATCCCTATAGGCTATTTGGTTGTACACAGGATTCTTTATTTGTTTTTTAAATTTAAAAATTTTAATTTTTTAATTGTAACAAATAATTGTATTTTATATAAATTTTAAAAAGCTTTGTTTTCTTTTATAACAGATTTTTATCCTCGTTCTTGGCATCCCGCTGGTTATTTACCTAGGTTCTAAGGGTGTGGAATACGATCGTAATGAAATTAGATGATTTTAACGATTAAAAAACTCTTACTTTGATTGACAATTTTATTCATGTCATTTGGGCTACTTGGGCTGTTGTACTATAATTTGTGTAACTAATAATTAACATAATTTTCTGTTTTCCACACAGATATTATAATATCCAAATTTGGTGCCATTGTAATTATCATCATGTTACTCGTGGACTGTTTGGCGCGTCTTCTTTTAATAACAGGAGTGTTAGAGGTAATAACAATAACACAACACACAATTAACACAGGAATACAATTTTGAATAACAACACAGTATAAAAAAAGTGATTGGTTTTTATAATGAAGGAAAACACGCAGAAACTAACAATTTGGATTAAGTTTGAAAGAGCAATATTGATCTTGAGCATCGTGGGTGGAATTGTGGGTGCAATTTTTTTTTGGGATGTCCTACAAAGTGGTAAATATTACTTTTCCATGTTTGTCAGAGTGCCTATTCTTCTATGGGTGATTAATTATCGGGATAGTTTGCTAGGGGTCAAACTGGAAATAGAAACGCCTCAAGTTCAAATTGCCACTGTGCCCTAATTAAATATAGTAATTATTTTATGCGTACATTTGTTTAGTATTGTTTTTTGCAAGTATAACCTTTTTTTAAATTGTATTATTTATTGAATAAAAATACATAGAGATCGTCAAGAAATGATGTTATTAAAATAAAAGTATGTTTTCTGTGTCAAATCTAATTTCAATGTATTACGTTGGTTTAAAAATTAGTTTTTGTGTTCGTGCGAATTAATTTAACTTTTTACTTGCTGTAGCCAAACAACGTAAAATGCACTCAAAGTACTTTGATTCTGTGCTATTCAAAAATAGCCCGATTTTTTTAAATAGGTCTCTGTGAAATATGGGTGTTGCATGTCGCGTCATTCCCTTGTGAGTAAGATACCCAAAAACAATTAAAAATCTTGACAAAATTTTTTTCTTGACTGCGTTTAACTTTAACGTTTAAGGAAAACACGACGGAGCTAACAATTTGGTTAATCATTCAAAGAGTGCTTATTATCTTGAACATCCTAGATTGAATTTTGAGTGTCTATATTTCCGAGGATTTCTTCCTAGTTTTAAATCTTTTCGGTTTTCGTGATTGTAAGGTTGTACTTCATTTCTGTTGTAATCAATTATCAGGATGAGTTGCTGGGTGTTCAGCGGCAAGAACATCAAGATCAAATTGCTACTGTGCTATAGAATTTAATGTGTAATATTTGTGTTTTGCAATTTGATCTATTTTAATTGTCATATCTATTTAATAAAAATATATAGGGATCGCCCATAAATTGTGTCATATAATTATTGACATTCCTTGAAATTTACGCTCACTCAAGTTAGTTTTACAATTTTGTAAACGGTTATTTTAAAAATGGGGTTTCCATGATGAGCTAAAATAGAATAAAGAATAAAACATAGTTATACAAATAATAAATTTTAAATGACGTCAATTTTACAAGATTTAAAAAAAAAATTTAAAATGTGCAGTGAAAGTAAAAAAAAAACTAACCATCCAGTCAGCCAAAGCCTTTGGCTGTATGAATCTATGCTTCCGGATATATAATCAGAACTTTTGCATGTTTTTTTCTTTGCCTGTTGCATGTTGCATTTTAACAGCTACAGCATTGTCAGGATAAGTTTATGGC
This sequence comes from Dicyrtomina minuta, assembly GCA_949802685.1. NCBI lineage: Eukaryota > Metazoa > Arthropoda > Collembola > Symphypleona > Dicyrtomidae > Dicyrtomina > Dicyrtomina minuta. Next base: position 2,662,502 of record OX461810.1, on the reverse strand, counting down.
TTTACAGTTACCTGTGTAGCGACGTACAAAAATAAAGGATGTGGTTTATTAGGAGACCTGGGAAACTAGGAATTGCGTGCAGGTAAATTTGTGTATGTACTCACATGCATAATACGAACCCAAACACCTAAACAGAAAAAAGAACTAACTCGAATAAAATTGCTACATTGGATTTCAAATGTACGATTTTGGAAGCATCTAATTTATGCACTTTTCCCTATTGAATGTAGGGACGTTATATCTACAAAATAATAACACTCCAATAGTTTTGCCCGTGGGCGAAGATTCTTATTTAATGGCTATATTTAACATGGTAAGTGATTGGTGGCCAGGTTTTCTCATTAATCCTACTCATGCATGACTTCATTTGTGGACGATCTCTAATTTTCTGCAGTTTTTATTGCTTCACGTTGTTGTAGTAGCTTGTCTTAAAAACCCAAAACCACTGTTGAGTTTGTACATACTGCATCATAAAATAATATTACTGGTAGTTTTTACTGACGATGGAAACGCTGCTGGCGTGGAATCTGCATATTATACTCTATGTACAATATTGTCTGTGAAGAACCAAAATAACCCATATCCAATTTAAACTACAATAAAAATGAACTATGATATAAAAATGAGTAACATGAGTAAAATGCTAGTTACGAGTTTTTAAAAAGCGTAAAGTGTACCATTTTTATGTTTTTCAACAGTGTAAAATGCCCTATTTACATGTTTTTGAAAAGATGCAAAACGTTTTAATTTCATGTTTTTAAAATGTTGCCAAAATGTCTAATTACATGTTTCTGATAAGGTGCAAAAATTTCTAATCTAATGTTTGTGAAAAGGTGCAAAAATGTCTAATTCCATATTTTTAAAAAGTGCAAAATGATTTATTTAAATGCTCTCAAGACATAATTATTTCATTATTTTTGTAGATAGTTGATATTGTTTTTAGCTAGAAATGGACAAAGGTCATTTTGGTTCTTCATTGACGATATACAACCCTGCATCCAACAGTTAATTTTAGCTGATAGAGAAACGTTCACAAATTACGTGGTATTTTGTTTGTTGTTATTTTTGGATGTGGGCGGGAAAGGGGAACGGCTCTAAATACTTTTACATGGAGATACAACAAAAAGTAGTAGAGGTATGAGATTTAAAGTTTCTTAAATTTTGTACTACATAATTTGTAAACGTTCCCAAGGGATTGTCTACTTGTGTGTATTAAGCAATACTGACAGATCACTACTTTCTAATCTCTACGTTGGTGAATTCTCGGAATTTTGTGAGTCACAAAAGTTTGTTGGTGTAGCTTAAATTTCTCCTACAATAGCACAAGCTTATAAATTCGTAATTGTTATTGAGCTAGCTTGGTAGAAGTACTGTGTATATGATTTAATCGAAAATTCATTTGTTTTTGGTACCAAAAAATGTCCAATGTGTTCAGTGAAAAAATTAGGTAAAAGTCAAAACTATTGATTCTTCAATTTACATTACATATGACAAATAATGTTGTTCCTCATATGGGAGCCAAAACTAGATTTAAAGCAGAAACCAGCTGATGCTGAAAACCCAACAAAAGAATCCAAAACTGAAAATGGAACAGGCACTGACAGAGAAACCGGTCAAGATATGACGCTTTTACAGTTTTGTGTTGTTACTGGATTAGTACTTGTAAGTTTTTTTTGTTAATTATAAACTTTATTTTTTTAGCAAACTTTTTTTCCTAAGTCAGATTTAAAATAATGTGTTTCTATTTACAAAAGTGAGATATTTATAAATTATATTCCTAAATGTTTTTTGTTTTCCTTAAATTTTGTACAGTTTCTCTTCATAAGCGTATTAGCTATAATGTCGCTCGCCATTGTTAAAAACCAAAACTACCACGGCACTGCAGACTATGTAAATTTAGGTACTTAATTTTTTAAGTTATTTGTTTTCCAAGTTTGTTTTTATTTCGCAAAAAAATTGGTTTTTCAAATTATTATTTTTTATTGTAGTGTCCATAGCGTTGATGTTCGTTGCAGTTACTGTTCAACTTGGAGCCAGCTGGATCTTGTTTTGTACTAGAAAGAGCAAGGTAATTATTTACCCATTGAGAAACTAGTTTATCACTACTTTAACGTCTACTTTGCTAAAATATTACATTACAATAATTACAAGGGATCGTCCATAAATGGTGTCACGGGTAGGGTCATTGTGTCTTCTTAGATAATTATAATAATAATAATAATAATTTATTCATTGGGTCGATTTAACCGAAGTTCCTACAAACAAACCAGTCACTGTGGGTGAGGAAAAAGGAGGCTACCGCGTTAGATCGTCTCGGTCTTTGTACCCTTTCACCTATCCCCGTCCCCTCCTACACAGTAAAGGAGTCCCATTCCCTAGGCCCCTAAAGTAAGTAGTGGTCACTAAGGAGCACCGAAGGAGATCCGGTTTCAATCAACCATCCAGTGACGTTTACCGTATAACACTGAGCCGTAAACGATTAGCAGTGGCCGATGATTGAAGCCGGGTCTGAGGCTGTAAATTTCGTTACAGTCTGCAGCTCCAACCGCTCACCCAAGCACGCCTGCTTTGTATTGTACATATGCCGATAATTATAGCTGACATCCTGTGCTAAAAATAGCTATTTAATTTTTAATAATTAATTATATAAACTTAAATATTTTTTTTTTTAATTACAGGAAAATGAAAAAAAGCTCAAGATTATTTTCATCATTCGAAAGTGTGCTTTAATTTTTTTTTATATTACATTTTTCGTAGGTTTGTTTTTAATTATTTTAGATATTTATTTAGTAAAAGTACGTGCCGTTTAAGTGTCGATATAGTGCACAATATCATTATCTCATTGTAATAACTAAATTTTGAGGAACACGACATTCGCAACTCCTAAAAATCGCATACTTCAAGTCAATAAAAAGCTCACCCGCTTTGGTGCGGTGACTGAATTGAGTCTGAAAGTTATTTATCAATTGCATATCTTGATATGGTATCTCCCACAAACTACGTAATCGGAAATTTTGATGCACCGTTTGACACCACTAGCATCACATTAAACATTGCATAAATGGTTGTCACTTTTAGCATGCAATGTCAGCAGTATTCCACTCAATTCCACTGACCCATGGACTCTAACAGTGACTACATCAGATGCCTACAGACCGATTCTGTGAGCGCTTTACATGTGTAAACTGCTAGTGAAGCCTTTAGTTGCGTTTGCCTCACGTCATAATTATTGTAAAATTGCATCAAATAAAGTAATATTGGAATTATTTATGAGCGAAGAAACATTCCTGGAAATGTTTTTGTCAATGTTCCTATACTAAATAAAAATCAATAGTGTGTTTTCTAGTGTTACAGTTTTCCAATTATTCCAAAGTTTGAGAAATGCAAACAGAAAATGTTATTCATTTCAATAACATGCACACAAAAAATAATTTTACACTTTTCAGAAACAAGTAAAAAATAATTTTTTGCGCTTTACAAAAACTTCGCAACAATATTGTGTGCTTTTAAAAACCGTGTTTAAAACATTTGTACGGTTTTTAAAAACATAAAATATTTCTGGCTTTTCTCACATTTTGCACTCATTTTTTTATTATTAATTGCAAATTGTTATTTTTAAAACTTTTTGTTTTGAACCCAAAAATAATTTGAAAATTTTGTAATTTGTAAAAAACAAGCAACTTAAACATCATGCAGATTTCAAAAACTTGCACATATAATGGTACGTGTTTGTTTTATCAAGTTTGTTATGTTAATATTGTTTCATAAATAATTTTAGCTTTCAGAATCAATACCTATTTTCAGCATCTTTAACCTTCTTTCTATAATTATGTCAACTGCTTCAGCTTAACCATTGCCTAAGTTGGTGTTTTTACCATGGGATGACATCAATTGCTATGTATGATTCACATTAACGCTACTGATGACGTCATTTGTGGACGATTCCTTATTTTCTGCAGCATTTATCACTTGACGTGGTGGTAGTAGCTAAACTTTAAAGCTCAAAGTCATTGTAAATTTATCACAGTTCTATTTTATCACTGCCTCAAGCTCTGAACGTCAACAATGAGCTTCTTCGTGTATTGAGACAAGATTAAAATGCAGCTATGTACGATGCATGTTCTAATCCGCTAGCTGCAGTAGGTAATTCACGTTTACGTATTGGGATCATTGCCCTATTTTTTTAATGTAGAATAAAAACCTGCTATTAGAATAGAATTAAAATAGGCTGTGTAAAATGGACTATGAAATGACATAGATAATTACTCATAAAGTTAATTCAAAGTTTTTCAAAAGTTTATAATATTTTACTTCTAATTATTAGTGCCCTTTTTTGCAAAAAGTTCAAAATTTTTTTTTGCAATGTATTGCTAGAAAAAGTGCGAGATGATAATTATCTTTGCATATTTTCAATACTTACAAAATAAAAAATTTACTTGTTAAGTTACTTGCAAAATGCTCTAAATACGTATCAATTTGTACATTTTAAATATTTTAATTTCATTAACTTTTATTACCTATTTTGTAAAGCCGTAATCGGTTTTAATTACACGTTTTTTGAAATGCACAACGTTATTCTAGTTACAAGTTTGTGAATAGTGCAAAATGTTTTGTTTTCATGTTTGTGAATGGTGCAAAATGTTTTATTTTCAAGTTTGCGAATGGTGCAAAATTTTTTATTTTCCAGTTTGTGAATGGTGCATAATGTTTTATTTTCAAGTTTGCGAATACTGCAAAATGTTTTAATTTCAAGTTTGCGAATACTGCAAAATGTTTTATTTTCAAGTTTGCGAATACTGCAAAATGTTTTATTTTCAAGTTTGCGAATACTGCAAAATGTTTTATTTTCATGTTTGTGAATAGTGCAAAATGTTTTATTTTCAAGTTTGCGAATACTGCAAAATGTTTTAATTTCAAGTTTGCGAATACTGCAAAATGTTTTATTTTCAAGTTTGTAAATAGTGCAAAATGTTTTATTTTCAAGTTTGTAAATAGTGCAAAATGTTTTATTTTCAAGTTTGTAAATAGTGCAAAATGTTTTATTTTCAAGTTTGTAAATAGTGCAAAATGTTTTATTTTCAAGTTTGTAAATAGTGCAAAATGTTTTATTTTCAAGTTTGCGAATACTGCAAAATGTTTTATTTCCAAGTTTGCGAATACTGCAAAATGTTTTATTTTCAAGTTTGCGAATACTGCAAAATGTTTTATTTTCATGTTTGTGAATAGTGCAAAATGTTTTATTTTCAAGTTTGCGAATACTGCAAATTGTTTTATTTTCATGTTTGTGAATAGTGCAAAATGTTTTATTTTCAAGTTTGTAAATAATGCAAAATGTTTTATTTTCAAGTTTGTAATTAGTGCAAAATGTTTTATTTTCAAGTTTGTAAATAGTGCAAAATGTTTTATTTTCAAGTTTGTAAATAGTGCAAAATGTTTTATTTTCAAGTTTGTAAATAGTGCAAAATGTTTTATTTTCAAGTTTGTAAATAGTGCAAAATGTTTTATTTTCAAGTTTGTAAATAGTGCAAAATGTTTTATTTTTAAGTTTGTAAATAGTGCAAAATGTTTTATTTTCATGTTTGTGAATAGTGCAAAATGTTTTATTTTCAAGTTTGCGAATACTGCAAATTGTTTTATTTTCATGTTTGTGAATAGTGCAAAATGTTTTATTTTCAAGTTTGTAAATAATGCAAAATGTTTTATTTTCAAGTTTGTAATTAGTGCAAAATGTTTTATTTTCAAGTTTGTAATTAGTGCAAAATGTTTTATTTTCAAGTTTGTAAATAGTGCAAAATTTTTAATTTTCAAGTTTGTAAATAATGCAAAATGTTTTATTTTCAAGTTTGTAAATAGTGCAAAATGTTTTATTTTTAAGTTTGTAAATAGTGCAAAATGTTTTATTTTCAAGTTTGTAAATAGTGCAAAATGTTTTATTTTCAAGTTTGTAAATAGTGCAAAATGTTTTATTTTCAAGTTTGTAAATAGTGCAAAATGTTTTATTTTCAAGTTTGTAAATAGTGCAAAATGTTTTATTTTCAAGTTTGTAAATAGTGCAAAATGTTTTATTTTCAAGTTTGTAAATAGTGCAAAATGTTTTATTTTCATGGTTGTGAATAGTACAAAATACTCTTTTTACACACTTATTTTACACCTCGCAAATACTTTTCATGTCGAAAGAAATACTTAATGTGTATGGCTCCTGGCGTATATTCCGCATTATACTTCAGTCTACATACATGTTATAGATGATAGAGAAGCGTACGCAATGTACGTGGTAATAATATTTTTTTAGAAGAGGGGGGAGGTTTGTGGGGTAAGGTTCAAGGCTGCAAATCTTTTTACATGTGGGCGTATAAAGGTTTTATGACGCATTGTATTTCGTTGTCTTCTCCCGTTCCCGTCACGTATAAGGATCAATTTAAGGTTTTAACGTGACCAGTTTGTTGCCTCCTGTAGCAGCGAAAATAAAAACGGAATACAGGTGGTAGAGATTTTGGTTGCGCTTAGAAGGTAAACTCTTTCCTCTACTAATAATTTACATACTACAACTGAAATCCAAACAGAAACTTAAACAATGGAATAAAATTACACCACTTAATTAAATTGAATTTGAGTGAGTCACAAAATGATGAATTTCTTAGGAAATCCGCAGATAAGTTCAAAATGCAAGTTTTCAACTCGGTCCACTTGATTATGAAGTTGCAGTTTTAGTATGCAGTTTAAACCACCGCACTGCACTAAAATGCAGTTTTTTATATAGAATGAAAAGAAAAACAAAAGTAATTATTAGCAAATTCCTAGTATCAGTTTTACGTAACGTCACATCAGGCTCATTGCAGTAGTTATATAAAAATAGAGTTGCAGTTGTAAATTTCACTATTCTTGTTGGTTTTATTTGTATTTCTGTGTGTACTTGTTTTAGTTTGAGGTTAAAATTGTTTATTTCTTGCATTTTGTTTGTGCATTGAATATTTATTTTTACTAAAGCGTTTTAAATATTTATTTTTTTTAACGTTGGTCAAAATACTGTTCAAGAAAAAATGCAGCATCCAATCGAAAGCATGGGGTATGATTGTTGTGGCGCAAGGTCATGGTCCTTGGTTATCGGACTCCGTCAAACGGTAAGTTAAGTCCTATTTTTTGTTGCAATATCATATAAAATAGTATTTAGGGATCGCTTGTGAATTACGTATTATCTACGTATCAAGGTCAGGGGGAGATATACGTTTTAGAGTAAAGATTTAAAATGGTTCGTATATTTAGTTCAGTCTAGAAAAATTTGAAAACATTTAATCAATAATTATAATTACTTTTGCCTAAATTATTGTTATGTTTAGAATAGAATGTAACAAAAATAAATGTTCAAACATAGTCATTGACCCAACAAGCTACTTCATTTGTGGACGACCCATTTAAATTTAAATACATTACCTCATTTTAAAATTGATGTATCTATAACAAAATATTGTGTATTTATTATGTATTAACAGGTTTGAAGTGCTATTTATCTTGGTATGATATTTTATGTGTTTCTGGGGATCAGTTACAATTACGAAGAAGGTGATAAAATAGGTAAGTAGGTATTTAAACTATTTTAAATAATTTTTGTAAGTCAATAGATATTTAAAACTCATTTGTTTAATTAAAATATTCGTTTGTGAAAAACTGAAATGCTATATATCCAATTTGTAGTTAAATGCAAAATCAATTTTCTATAAAATATTTAAATAATTACTTAGGTTTTAAATAGAATTAAAACTTACTATTTATAATTTGTTTTTGATATGTAAAATGCATAATTAACGTGTTTAAATTTGTTTAACCTAGTTTTGAAAATTACCAAGTATCTTTTTATACTTTTATAGTTACAATTTAAAAAAAAAAGGTATTTTATATTTTTCTATCAGCATGCTTGCTTAAAAGGTTCCAAATGTTTGATTTACAAGTTTTTGACATTTTTTTAAATATCTAAATTTAAGCATCTTTACTCAGTTTTTGAAGTTACTATTTGTACTCTACTGATAATTAATTTTTTAATCATACATAATTATTGGTCAATAGAACTAGAACAGACAAACGTGAGCAAAGAATTCAAAGATGACATTCTCTTTGGAGGTACGTCGAAGATACACGACCTTCTCAAGAGCAAGAGCCTCATGGTAGTTATGACTGTCCTCATTAAATCAATCATCGAGTTTGTGTCTGGAATCATTCTGACTTGGGGAGTTATACAGGTTTAAAAATAAAACTTTGATTAAATAGTTTTAAATTCAAATCTATAAACAATTTTTTTTTATTTTCTACTAATAATTAAAGAAAATGAGATAATTATTTATGGATTGTCCACAAATAGCGTCAAGGGGTGTCTCATTAAAAATTAATTTTAAATTTGTATAATGACAAAATTTGTACAGTTAAATTGTTTTTAAATTTATTAGAAAAATTAAAAAATGTAATTAATCCAGATTGTAATTATATCTATATTTATTAGATTTTGGCGTAACTTCTGAAACAGGAAGAGGAGGGAGGAGGGGGGGGGGGGGGAATAAAATAATTCAATTAAACTTTTTAAAAATCCAATATTTTCTAAAACAAAAACAATATTCTAACTAAATGTGTGTAATTAATCCGTAAACAATTATAGCGAAGAGCGGGAAAATTAAGAATATGGCACATGATTCAATTTATTTCCATTCTCATTTCCGTCCTTGAAGCTGTCTTGTTGATAATTCCCGGGGATTATAAGGAAATTTCGGAAATTATCTTTTCAGTCCTCTTCACAATTTTCTGCAATTGGGTCGTGAACATTCATCGACAGGAATTAATAAATGCTTTGCCAATAGAAGCTTCTCACAAAATTTAGCAAATCCTATTTAGTTTCATAATTATTTGTTAAGCTAAAAACATGTTAGTTTTTTTATAATTTGGTTACCAAGAATTCTGCAGAAAATACGAATTTGAAAAAGTTTTTAGAACGTTGTGTAAAAAAACATTTTTGTTATCTTGAGTTGTTGTTTTTTTTTTTGTTAAATGCAAACAACCTTAAAAAATTAAAATGGCATAATTTAAAAATATTGATGTTTGCAATCATTAATTTTTTCACGTTCCCTAGGCAGTGTGTTCTGTTTGCGTTCTTGTGTGTATGATTCAGAAATACTAGTCTTTTTTACCCTACTACACACCTAAGTTAATTCCAAGAGTTTAGTGAGTCACAAAAGATTTTTATTCTTTCTACTATGATCGTGTACAAGTTAATAAAATCGAAGGCAGTATTACTAGTAAATATGCCTTAAAAAGTGCAATTATGTGTGCTTCACTATTACCTCACTGTGGTAAATGGCTTTTTAGGAACCTGACAATCCCAACTCATCAAAACCTTACATGCCAAGTCGATACAAACCCTGTTTCTGGGCTGCAATTGTAATTATCATATAAGGAAGTACGCCAGTATTATAGGAGAGTCTACAAATGACGTAATTGGAAATTCTTTATTTTTAGAAGCCCACATGATACATTTATCATCATTTTTAATTTTGTGTGAATTTAAAATTATTTTAGCATGTCATGTAAGCAGGATAAGGTAATAAGGAAATATTAATGGGGTAGGGAACATTCCCAGAAATGTTTCCACTAATGTTTCTGTACTAAATAAATTCTAATAATTATTAATTCAGAAGTTTGGGTTATGGTAGGTGATATTTTTAAAAAATTCTCTTTTTATTATCCATGTCCTAATGCAACATATTAACAAGAATTATGTAATAAAATAATTACATATTTTCATTTTTTTAAAATGTCCAATAGAGGCTCAAGCTATATATACTTCCACATGGGCTAGGATGCCAAAATAGTGACAGGGATAGGGTTTAAAATTCACAACTTTTGTATCACATGTTTTATGCATCCTCCCCTATGCAATGTAGGTATGCCTTATATAAACGTCTTTAGTCAAATTGTAAGGGTGCAGATAATTACCAATTTTTTTTGTGTTCCTATTTTTTACATGCCACATAGAAAGATTTAACTAAATTGTAGTTACTGGAACGACTTTTCCGAGTATGAAATGTCGTAGACAACAATGAGCACCTAAGACAGTACGTTGTCAGATCCATGCAAACTCCGTTTTACCTCAGGGCAGTCCATATATGATGTAACAAAATTTATAATTCTTTTATAACCATCCCACACCTAGCACCGCCTACTATAATATTAGGTTGTAAGCGGCTATCTTTAACATGGCGTGTTATTATTCGAGTAGAATTAATATTTCTGTGGAGAACATTATTGATGGACTATCCCTACTACATATAATAAAAACACAGCCAAAACTAAGCCTTCTTTCAACTCAAATTCCTAGAATCCATCTGACGTATTCAATTGGATTTAAGAATAACTATACAATGAACTTGTTATTAGTACGTCTTCTTTTTAATGGTGAGGTAGGACGATTTCGTCTGCATAGAATGCACCAAAAGTCATAACAAATTCCCAGAAGGAGTCCCGCGTAACCATCATTTTCATTGCAGTTAATAAAAACAGACGCAGTTTTAAATTTTTGTTTCATTTGCATATATCTGTGTGATTATTTCAGTTTGATTTTCAATTTGTGTCTCCCTGGCGTTTTGTAGGCTTGTTGTCGTTTTTGCAAAATAGTTGTTTTAAATATTTAATATTTTTTTTTAGTTTGCCAAAATTAAATATTGTTTAAGAAAAAATGGAGAATCAAATCCAAAGCAGGGAGGTTGGGTGCTGTGGGGCAAGGACGTGGTCCCTAGTTATCGGATGGCTTCAAACTGTAAGCTGTATTTATTTTCAATATTTATTTATTAAATAATTATTATATAATATAATGATCGGTTCGTCCATTAATAATGTCACAAACAAAATTCCCATTATTATTACAACCTTTTTTTAACAACATATTGTGTATTTATTATACACTAACAGATTGGAAATGGTTTGTTTCTTGCCGTGATACTTTGTTCGTTTGTTGATTTAAGCGACCTATTAAAAGAAGTTAAAGACGAAGGTAATTATTTTAAATATTAAAAATTACGCTAACAAGGGAACCTTGCTAAAAATTCTATTTTTTTAAATTTTTTTTTAAAAACATTGTAGAAAAAAATTATATTTACCACAACATGTTTTTTTAATTGTTATTTTTACTTTTTCTACATCCACAGTAGAACAGGAAGACGCGATCAAAGAAGTCAAAGATGCGGTACTTACCGTAGAGATTATGGGCCTCGTAGTATTTGTGACGATATTCATTACATTGACCATGGAAGTTGTATCTGGAATTATTTTGATTGTAGGAGTTACACAGGTATAACAATTTTACATTTTAAACACTTTTTTTTTTATTTCCTTATTTCGAGTATTCGTGTGGGTTCGTCCACAAATAAATTAAGAAGGTGTCAGTAAAAAAAATAATTATCATCTTGACTGTATTTGTGTACAATGTCTATTATATACATTTTTTTAACTTGTTCAGGAACAGGAATACAAGTTCAAAATTAAAAAAAAACTATTTAAATTTCAATGTTTTCTAAAATTTAATAATTTAACTAAATGTTTGTAACTTGTGTGAATAGCAAAACGCTGGTAAATTGAGAATTTGGCACATCGTTCAAATCATTTGTCTTGTGATTTCCGTCCTTGGAGCTGTGTTCTTCCTCATTGCCGGAAAGTATGGTGCAGTCGTCGTTATCAATATTCTAATCCAATTTGCGTTTTTCTGCATGTGGGTTGTCAACATTCACCGGCAGGAATTAACAAATGCTTTGCCAAAGGATCCTTGGTTTGGCGGGCAAAGGAACACCACTAAAGTCTAATAAGATCCAGAAAATTTTCTTTTAATACAATAAAAATTGAACGATAAAAGTTTAAAACGTGCAAATAAATACAAGAATCTAATTAAAGAAAATATCCCGCATCCGAAACAGATCGAAGACTTAAAGATTAATTCAAACCAAACCATCAAATAGTGAATTTCTAATTTCGGCAATTCTTCTGAAGCTCCATTCTACTACACAAGACTGGCTCTTACCAAAACCTGCAACAAGTACTATAATCGAAGACAGTGATTCTCGTAATACATAGTACACAGCAAAGTGGAACAGTGGAATTCAAGGGCCAAAGTTAATCCTCCTTTTAGAAGTTCCCACTTTACAAAATATATTGAAATTCTACCAGTTTTTCTCTACCCAATTACTAAAACAGCCAACAGTCAGTCATTAGTTTCAAAATATCCTACAATTTATTAATCATTAATACATTAAACAACTATTATAATCATATCGACTTAAATAAAAAAAGTCATCCCATCTCAAGTGTCAACAATAATCCAAACAGTCATATTATTATTATTATTATTATTATATCAGTGTAAAAATCAATTGTAACCATAAGTAGTGAAATTCATCACTCAGTGTACGGGTCACGTCAAAATTCTCTAAGATTACTCCCTACCAGCCCTATACATGACAGCTATCGAAGGCGATGCCATTGATTCTGTTCTATGTGTAGGTCTGTTGGGGTGAGCTTCCATTAATTGCAATATACAGTGGGACGTGAGTTAAAGCGGACTTGTACAGTGGGACACTGATAACACGGACTCTTAAGGGATTTCCTTATTTAATTAACGTTACAGTGAGACCCAGATAATTCGGCCACCATAGCACGACACAAATAACTGCTACACTACAGTACGACACAAATAAAACGGACGTGGATAAAGAAAAGGGTTGATGCGAATGCACACCTAAGCACCAGCTAATACACATACTCAAGTAAAACAGAATTCAACCGTTAAGCGAAACTTTTGTATGTTGCGAAGCAACCGCGTATAAATAGCCGATGGGGATTCAAAGATCACCACAACAACAGCAGCCCATAGTTCACAACCAATCCACAGGACAAACACCCATAACTGCCAAAGCTGCCAACAAAAGAGGAAGAGACAGCGCAGGCTCATCCCCCAGTGCTGTCGAAAACACCAAAAAGACCAAAAACGAAGAAATGGGGGACGAGATGAGAGACCTGTTTGCGCAATTAAGCGACAAAATAGACAGCCAAGCTGAGGCACAACGTGAACGTTCGGAGGTGTCCACCAAAGTTATTCTAGAAAATGTTCAAGACATAAGAACGAAGCTTGCAGAACAACAGCAATTATATGAAGAACTGCTTGGACGCACTAAAACACTCGAAGAGTCCGTTACTAAACTGAATGCTACCAACACGTTTCTGGAAGTCGAACTTGCAAAATGCAAGAAGCAGATTGAAAGAATTACTAATGACGCCAGACAATTCAACATACTTATTAAAGGAATAGCCGATCCAGGCACTGAAACGAGGGAAGAACTAACCCTAACAGTAACCCAACTTATACATTCCGAACTCAAGGTTAAAGCAGACATTGAGACAGCAAGACGCCTTGGGCCTAAAGAAGAAGGAAAAATTCGAACTGTGTTAGTCACCTTCCTAAGACGAACGGACCGAGCGGCTGTCCTCAAGGCCAAAAAGGAGCTGAAAAACAGAAGTGGCAACCCAATTTTTATCAATGCTGACCTACCTGCTGAGCTCAGTAAGAAACGCTTTGAGGATAGAGAAAAGAGACGAAAAGAGGAACAGCGACAACAGAACATGGACACTACCAATAATTTAAACTCATAGGAAATCGGCAAGCACATACAACATAATGTAAAAAATGTAAATAGAATTTTATAGTGGAACGTAAATGGAATTAAAAATGGGAAATTTGACAAAATAAACATTGTTTTACAACATGACGTAGATATGTTTTGTTTATCTGAAACTTGGACAAGTAAATTAACTGACGATTTGGAAAACACTTTCCACAATTTTAAATTAACTTTAATACCAGCGGTAGGAGATAAGGGAAGAAAGAGTGGAGGCATGATTATTGGCATCCAAAACAGCAAATCAAAACACTGTAAAATTATCCGTCAGGATAGATTCAAAGTCTTTATCAAAATCGAGATAAATGGAAAGAAAACTATAATCTGTTTTACCTATCTACCGCCGGCAACGCAATATGACGAACAACTGGACAGTCTCCTTGAAGAACTGATAACAAGTAACAAATAACCTCAAGTACATTATAATGGGGGACCTCAACTGTAGAGTGGGAAACTTTCAAAATGAGACTGACGATACGCTCTACTTCAACCGAATTAGAAGGACCACTGACGAAGGTGTAAACAAACGTGGCAAAAAGCTAATAGACCTAGTTCAAACTAACCAGCTAGCAATTCTTAACGGTAGAAGTATCTCAGATAGCTTTGGAAAACCCACATACATAGGACACAACGGACACAGCTTGATAGACCTATGCATCAGCAGTAGCAGCGTAATCGACGACTTGGGAGATCTGGAAGTAATTGAGTGTATAGAATCTGACCACCTTCCTTTAATTTTAAGTGCTCAACAAGCTTACCTACATGCACAGCAGATTTTGACCGAACCGAGTAACAACATAAGATGGTGTAAAGAAAAAGCCCTGATATTCCAACAAACGTTAAGCATAAACAGTAAAGGACTCGATTTTAGCAATTGTAGCTACACTCAACTACTTACGTTAATACACCAGACTGCCAAACAAACAGAAATGGCCCCAAAACAAAGTGGCAATAACAGAAGGAACTTTGGTCCAAAATGGTTTGACAAAGAGTGCAGCGAAGCTAAAAGAAAGACACTTTCTTGTCTCCATAATTACAGAAGAAACAAATGCTCAGACTACCCTGACACTGATAAACTTGACCGTTTTTTACAAGCAAGAAAGTCATACTGCAGTCTTTGCTGTGACAAAAAGAAAATTTTCTACAACAAAATCCAAGAAGAAATTCACCACAGCAAAGACTCAGGAGACTACTGGAAGGCGATCAACACATTTCGAGACAAGAAACATGGATTCAAGACCAATAACATCTCAAAACTACAATGGGACGAACACTTTCGAGCGTTATTTGAATCAAGTGAGGCTAACGTAGTAGAAATCTTGGACAAAGAAAAAGAATACACTGCTTATAACACCGAAGCACTCGACACAACCATCACTATGGCAGAACTACTCAAGGCCACAAAAACACTAGCTAACAATAAATCCCCAGGAGCAGACGGAATACCAAATGAGATCTGGAAATCCCTAGACGAGACCACCTATGAATACCTATTACAGCTGCTCAACAAAGCTTCCAAAGAACAAATACCAAAAGAATGGGGGGAAATAATCACTGCACCTATATACAAGAAAGGAGATGATAGTCTACCCAGCAATTACAGGCCAATTGCCCTTATTAACACAATCACTAAACTGTACACCTGTATTATGTCGGACAGGCTTAACTCCTTTTGCGACAAAAACAAAATCATTTCGCAAAACCAAGCTGCCTATAGGAAGGGAAGAGGATGCACCGATCACATTTTTGCCCTATATGCTTGCATACTCAAGCAACTAAATAGACCAGCGCTTCAAAAGAAGGGGAAACTCTTTGCTCTTTTTGTAGACCTAAGTCAAGCTTTTGATTCAATCAAAAGGAAGAAGCTGTGGACAAGACTGAAAGAAGCCGGCCTTAGTGATTCTTTCATTGCAAAAGTCAAAGAACTTTACGACCAAGCAAAAACAAAGATCCGCTGTAAAGAAGGATATACAGACATGATAAGCGTGATGGGTGGAGTGCTGCAAGGGGAAACTCTGTCGCCTACTCTGTTTACTATTTACATTGACAAGATCACAGAGATTCTCCGTAGCAGCGGCATCCAAGGAATACAGATGTTGACAATTGAACTGCTAATTCTGCTATATGCCGACGACATAATTCTTCTTGCCTCAAATGAATTGGATCTGCAGAGACAGATTAACACCCTAAGTTATTTCTTCAAAGGAAATGATCTAACAGTCAACCTAGCCAAGACCAAAGTCATGATCTTCAGGAAAGGCAATAAGATACGTAACTCAATACGATTTTACTGGGATAGCAAAAAATTGGAAATAGTCAACAAGTATGTATTCTTGGGTGTTTCGTTCACCCAAAGCGGAATATTTAATGAAGCTAAAACACACTTCTTTAACAAGGCTAAAGCAGCACAATCTAAGCTGTTTGAACTCTTTTATCGTGCTAAAGTTAAAGACATCGACATACACCTCAAGCTCTTTCAATCACTAGTCAGCTCGATACTTATGTACGCAGCACCAATATGGGGACTCCGCTACTGCGAAGATTTTGAGACATTCCAGACTGTATTCCTTCGACGGCTCATGAACACTTCCAACTCAACCCCTGGTTTCTTCCTCCGCCTAGAAACGGGGGCGCAAAACATCAGACTGATATTATTTAAAGCACTGCTTAGATTTCTAGAGAAGACCCTTAACGCTGAAGAGAATAATATTACGAAAAGCTGCTACCTAGAAATGAAGAACACTAAAACCGCAGATCCTCGATATAACTGGATGCTTCAAACCAAAAAGATTTTTGCTGATGCACAACTAGAGCAAATTTTTGAAAACTTGAACTCTGAGTACCTTAAAAAGCACAAAAAGGAAATCGTAGAAAAGTATCGACTGAGCTGCGTTAACAATGACGTCCTCAGAATGCAGAACTGTAGTGCAATGACACCCTATGCCAGGATGAAAACCCATGCACTAAAATCAGAGTACTTTAAGATGAACATGAAATGGAACATGATAAAATTCGTACTAAACCTCAAAACTGGACTCCCTAGAATTGTACTGAGAGGGAAGGCAACCAATCTTAACATCATGAATAAGCTATGGAAAAATGCAGAAGAGACAGATTGTGAGCTATGTGGAAAAAAGATGGAAGACATTTTTCATATAATGCTTGACTGTCCGCACTATAAACCCCCCCGGACGAAATTTCTTAAAACACTAACCTCCAGCAAACCAACAAGAGAGAACCTCACATTAACTATCTTCAACCGCTACACGGATGCAGAAGGATTCGGACAACTCTTTAACTTTTGGGACGAGGCTCTGAAAATCCGAAACTTCTACCTCAGCTGTATTGAAGAAATATAACTCAACTACTACACATAATATAACTAGAATATCTACTTTATAGATTAATATATCATTTTTACTTTTTATCCATTTATTTATTACTTATGTAATTATTGAAATGAAACTTATGCAATGTAAAACCAATACCACTCTACACTTTATATATATTGACATATAATCATATTCACATGACCTAATTTTTCGAATTGCAGCTTTTAATAACTTCCCGCAGAACGACTCAGTAAAATTACGAACAAGAAACATTTATCAACAATTTATTATTAATTACCAAGGATCGTTTGATCACTTTTGTAAATACCTACTTTGTAAAAACTTAACAATGTTGTATGGGCTGACGCCAAATCGACACAATGAATAAATTATTATTATTATTATTATTAAATGCTTTGCCAAAAGGGGGCGGTTTTCGCAAATTTTAGAAAAATGTTATTTAATTCCCTGCTAAACTTAAAAAAATGTTTGTTTTTGAAAAGTTTGATATCAAAAATATTTGGAACAAAAACCAAATTGAAAACATATTTTTAAATTGTATAATTAAAAAAATTTAATTGCAATCCTGAAATGTGGTTTTTTGCTAATATTTAGTTGAGCTGTTAAACATAACATATTTGTATTCAAAATAGAACAATAAAATAAGTAATCCGGCCGTCCACTAAAATTCAAATTTAAATAAGAATATTTTCATGACATAACTTACGGATGACCTATGATTTTTTTTATTCTAAAAAGTCACAAAGAAGTCATTTTCTTTATTTTGTGGCGTTATTACGTATTTCAAAAAAATTCGCGAAATAAAAAATTTAAATTTTCTTTGTCGTATTTCGTTGTTTTATGTAGTATTGGCTTCTTTATTTATTTAGAATACATAGGCATTGTCTATTATTATATAATGTTATGTTTTTGTGTGAAATAAAATTTAAATCTAATAAATCTATTAAATAGGTTTACATATAGGTTTTTGTGAGTGTCACTTAATTCAAGTTTTTTATTGATTTTGTACTGAATGAGAGTCATTCATCTATTTTAACTAAACGACAACGACTAAATTATATATGTATCAGGGATCGTCCACAAATGACTTTGTCATTGCTCCAAAAGGGCAAACTTGCCTACACTTGATATTACCCATTAGTGATAACCATTTATGCAAATAGTACAACTGATGGCATGAGAACAAAGGGTTATAAAAATAAAAATAAGGAATTTTTGATGACGTCATTTGTGGATGATCCCTATAGAATTTAAAGTTGGAAGACAAAACAATGGGAACTGCAGTTCTGTAATATTTTGACTTTTGCAATAAACAAAGCTGCGTTTATTAGCTTTAAGTCAACCAACGCTTTTGCCTGTAAAGCTAAGCAATTTGATAACATCAGATTTTGTATCTGTTTTGTTTTACCTGTTTGTTGCATGTAGCAGTAATACCACTCCACAATGCTACTGCATTAACTGGTCACATGTGTGTTGTAGTGGTACAAGTCTTCGTCTCGTAAATAGTTTATACACTTTATCGCAAAACTGCGTATATAGGATCGTCTATAAATGATGTCACTCAAATTTTTACGCTTATAGAATCCACTCACTCTTATGTGATTACATTGACATTGCACAAACGACTATTTTCAACATTGTTATCAATACCTTACCAGACCCGTTGGCCCTACTGACATCATTTATGAACTATCCCTTACATAGCTAATTATATAGGCCGTATGCTTTTTTTTTGATATAATATGATTTTATTACCTATTGTAGTCTGTCACGGGTGAGGCTCAGTTCAAGGCTTCAAGGTTACCTTTAGCGGAGCAAAAAAAAGATGTGGTTGGGAGAATTGGGAATTGCTTGAAGGCTTATTTTTTCGTGTATCTACACATTACAAATGCAAACAGAACTCAATCTTCCCCATAACAACATTTATGGACGATCCCTAAATTGAGCAGGCATTTGGATTTTTTACAATACAATGTACTATATAATTATTAAAGTCTTCAGTCTGCTATACAGGTAAGTGCGGAGATACCACTTTTTTGTTTGGTGAATTCCACGTTCTACATGCAAACTATTTTTTTTAATGTAGGGTTGTCCATGAATCATGTCACCTAAATTACCATCTTTTTTGGAATCACCCACCCCTTCGTGTCAGTACTTTATTATAACGTAAACAGCTAGTTTTAATATAGAAATTTAATAATTGTTTGAGCAGAACGAAACTAACCCTACAGAAGCGGTTAACATCATTTATGGTCGATCCCTTTTACAACATATAAGAAAAAGCAACAGTATTTTAGTTCAACCTAAATTCCAAACAAGTCTTACGTAACAATCATCAGTCTCATTGCAGTCAACAGCAACAACAGAGCAGTGGAATATTTCTTTCTGTTTGTTTCACTTTCATTTTTGTGTGTGTTAATTTCAGTTTCACTTTGCGTCTTGTTTCTGCGTCGCGTTTGTTTTTGAATTTTTTAAACAGCTGTTTTAAAAGTTTTATTTGAATTAAAAGTTTGTGAAAAAACCGTTGGTTATTAAGAAAATGGAAAATCAAATCCAAAGCAGACAAGTTGGGTGTTGTGGGGCGAGGACTTGGTCCCTAGTTATTGGATGGCTACAAACTGTAAGTCGGTTCAATTTAAATAATTATCTACTAAATAATTTTTGGCATCGTCCATAAATAATGTCATGAGAATATCACCCCTTTTTACAGCCTCGTGTTAATTGGGATGATTGTAGATATAATGTTTTTTGGGACGGGGCATGCAAATTGTTAGTGAAGAATCCAAATGGTCCATATTTATACCTACCTACATGATTTTGAAGCATTGTAAAATGTCAAAATACACCCAAACGATGACATTGTTTGTGGACGACCCCTTAATTTTAAAGTCAAAAAAATTAAAAAATCCTTAAATAATATTTGTTGCGGTTATTAAATTTACAGATTGGAAGTGGATTAGGCCTCCTCATGACGTGTATTTTTTTTGTAGGAGCAAACCATATTTACAAACAAGCTAAAGCCGAAGGTAAACTAATAATGTAGATAGAACTATTAGTGCTCAAACTAATTAATTTTACATTAAAGTAGTGCAAAATTTTATGTCATCAAGTTTTCGAACAGCTTGAATTATTTATTTAAAATGGTTTTTTTTAAGTGCAATTTCTTACATATAAATGAAATTTTAATAAAAAAATTCAAAATGACGTATTTAAAAAGTATACATCATTTTATCTTTAATAAAATGCTTTTGAAAAGTGCAAAATATTCTATTTAAACGATTTAAAAACATGAAAAACGAAAACTGTTCTATTTATATGTTTTAAGAATATACGAGTTAACGAGTTGTGCCATGTTCACAAGTGTTTTTATTAGTGTAAAATATTCAATTTACACACAAAAACAGTTTGTACCAAAGACGCGTTTTTAAAATTGGGAAATATTTTATTCACGCGATTTAAAAAAAATGCAAACTGTTCTATCAGCATGCTTTTGTAATGTAATTACAAAATGTGTTATTTTTTTTTGTTTTTTTATGAAAATGCAAATTGTACCACTTTTGTGTTTTTAAAATTGCAAATTACTCTATTTACACGATTTAAAAAAAATGCAGTTTGTTATACTAGCATGTTTTTTTAAGTTGCAAAATGTTTCATTTACAGGCTGTAAGGAAGTGCAAAATTGTCTAGTCTAATGCTTTAAGCGACTTTTCATTTTTTGAAATTTGTGTATTCTACATTTAGTTAATAACAAATGTGGGCTTTATGATTTAACGCACACGAAGATATGATAATCTAATTATTTTTTTACATTAATGATAGAACACGAAAACGTGAGCAAAGAAGACAAAGAGGCGGCGCTTGTTATTATCAAGATTATGGGTCTCGTACTATTTGTGACAGCCCTCATCTCCTTTGCTATTCTATTTGTGTCCGGCATCATTTTAATAATGGGAGTTAAACAGGTTCAAATTTAACTACCAATATTTCGAAATTTGTAAAAAAAAATATTTTTTTTTAAATGTAATTATATCAACATTATTTAAAATTTATTATTTTTGTAAAAATTTATTAATATGAAAATATATTGGTATTATTTGTAGCAAAACGCGGCAAAATTGAGGATTTGGTACATTGTTCAAATTATCCTCCTCGTCTTTTTCGTCATTGAAGCTGTCCTCTCAATCTTTTCTGGGAATTATGGTGAAATCGTGCAAACTATCATTTCAGGCCTCATAACAATTTTCTGCATTTGGGTCGTAAACATTCATCGCCACGAATTATTGAGTGCTTTGCCAAGAGGAGGTTCTCGCAAAATTTAGGAGATCTTACATGTTTTTTTTTCTTTAATTTCTGTTTTAAGTTTTAAAATCAAAACCCGGCGAGCATATCACCAACTACAGTTGTTTCAAATTGATTAGAAAATTAATTAGTTATTAAAAACTTTTTCTTTTGAATCCATTATTTGAAAAATAAAACTACTTTTGTAATAATTTTTTTTTAATTTAAAAAAGTAATTTAGCTGCCAACTGCATTTTAAATGAAAGCAGATTTTTTGTCAAACATTGTGTTATTTCACTATCGTTTTTTTTTCTAACAATAAATTAATTAGTGATATTTAAGTTTAATTAAAGTAGAAATACAAAACGCCAATCAATTTTTTGACCAATCAAATCTTGAATATCCACTTACATTAAGAATTGACAATTGAAAATATTATAGGTGTTTGGTGTTTTAAAGTTGTACACAAACGTCTCATTATATTTTACAGTTTACTGCACAATCTATTGTATGATGTAGAATTACCTTTAAAATAAACAATATTTTGACTGTGGTAGGTAAGTAGCGTGTACCGCGTGATTTATTTTGTCAGTAGTTTTGTTTTCTACTTTAATACTCTTTGGTGGGAATGTGCGTGCTATTTTGCAATCACATTTTTTACAATGAACTAATTACCTGTTGCATAGTACAACGGACAGTCATACAAATAAATAAACACACCCTTGAAAATAGTTTAAGGGATAATCCACAAATGACGTCATGAAAAAATCTCCATTTGTTTGATTTTTACATCTTTCTGTCAAATGTTCTGCTTAACCCAGTGCAAGTCAATCGGTCCCTAATGAGCCTTTAAAAAAAAGTGACCGAGGACCGAAACGTACCTTTCTTTTTGGCCTCATTTGAGCCTCCGTATTATTTAACACAGGCCGTCCTGAGCTTGTCTCAAAAGTATAGAACTGACCGGACCTCCGGTCAGTGCAATCGGTCCTACCGGTCACCGGCTCCGTGTCTTACACTGGCTTAACCCGTGCGTAAATAACTAGCTTCAACATGAGATCTAACTAGTGGCCGCAGGTGAGTAAGCGAATTGAACCCACAAATTACGTCATTTGTGAACGATCGCTAACTTGACCTAGTAGGACATACTTATTATGAATTATTTACAAATATGCTAATTACCAGTGTTTGAAAGATGTAAAATATTTTATGTTTTATTTTATTTTAAACCAAAAATTTCCAATTTTTGAAGCAGTGCAAGTCAATCGGTCCCTAACGAGCTCTAAAAAAAAATGACCGAGGGTCCCTTTTTCTTGAAAAAACTACCTCAATTTGAGCCAGCCTGAGCCCGGGAGGAAAGACTCGTCCACTAAGCATGGGATTTGAAAAAAAAATGAGCCCGAGCGTGCCTGCTATGTTTTCGATTTTACTGACCGGAGCTTCGGTCAGTGCAATCGGTCCCATCAGTCACCGGCTCCGTGTCTTACACTGTTTTGAAGTGTTTCCAAAATGTGCAAAATGTTTTTTATAATTTAGTCTTTGTAAAAAGTGCAAAATGATCTAATTAAATATTTGCTAAACGTGCACAATGTCGTATTTACTTGTTTGTTACATTGCAAAATGTTGTATGTCCATACTTATTCGCACATTTTAATATTTTAATTTGTGTAAACTTTTTTTTACATTTTTTTCAAACCGCAAAAATAACACTGAGAAACGACATAAACATGCATTTATTAAAAACTGTTGTGTAAAAAATACGAATATTTTTATTTACATGTTTTTGAGAGGTGCAAAACTTTCTATTTGTATGTTTTTGAAATGTGCAAAATGTGTTATTCACATGTTTCTTAAAAGTGCAAAATTTTCTACTTATACGTTTTTCCAAAGGTGCAAAATTGTTCTTTTCACATTTCTGTGAATAATGCAAAAATTTTCTGTTTGTAAATAGCATAAAATGTTTTATGTATCAACGGGTTTTTTTTTATCCTTTTAAATATTTTACATTTAGAAATGTACAAAAAAGTTCTATTTACATGCTTAGATATAGCATATACAGTCGTTACATATATTCATTTTGCATATACAGATGTTTGTTTTTAATAAAAAAAAAGTAATAAATTATCAGCATAGTTTTGAAATTTCACTAATTTTCCATTTTTGTAGCACGTAATTTACATAATTACGTTTCCAAGGCAGTATAAGCGTGCGTATGTATGTATGATTAGCATTGCTTAATTTCGCGCGTTTTTTTTTGTGTTTAATTTCTTCTGGTATTACATTTTTATACGATTTATGCATTTTACCACTACGCTGTTATTATGTTCCTACATACTGGTTTACGTATATGCACTTTGGATTTTTGACTAGGGAGCGTGGATAAATTACCTAGTACAACATACGGGGATATGGGTTGAAGCTCCAGAAAATTCTTTCTACATAGAATGAAGAAAGAGCCAAAGTGTAGCCTTTTTTTAACTCCAATTCTCAGAATAAATCTGACGTATGTGACTTTCCGTCGAATTGCGGTTCGCAACTAGAGAGCAGGTAAATATTGAGTCCCATTGTTTCAGTTTCATCTTTTCACCTGTTTCTGCGTCGAGGTTTTAGTTATTTTTTGAAAGAGCTACTATAAAAGTTTAATTTAAATACAAGTATTTATTATTTGCTAATAAATTTGCAAAAATGGAAAATAAAATCCATAGTAGGCTTGTAGGGTGCTGTGGGGCAAGGACGTGGTCTCTGGATATTGGAGGGTTTCAAATAGTAAGTTGAGTTAATTCAAATATTTATTTATTAATTAATAAAATGCATTTTTTTTTTGGGATCGTCCATAAATAATGTCATCAAATTAAAATCAGTAAATACTAATAAAGTATCTTTAAATAAAAATCGCTGTGATTAATAAATTGGATTACTACAGATATACAGTGTTCTAAACAGCCTCATTACATGCAATTTGATACCGGCGTTTAATTTTTACAAAGGAGCCAAGGTCCAAGGTAATTTTTCAAAAACCGAAGTTATTAAATTATTTTTAATACAACATTAATTGGTTCGGTATGATTTTTCAAGTTATTAAAATATGTTGTTTTAATTACTATTTTTTTAAATTAATAGAACACGTAAACGTGAGCAAAGAATACGACGAGGCGGCACTCGTCTACCTCAAGAACATGGGTCTCGCATTGTTTGTGACTTACCTCATCTCTTATGCAGTCATATTTGTGTCCGGAATCATTTTGATAATAGGAGTTCTACAGGTTTAAATTTAACTACAAATATTCCAAAATTATTATAAAAAAAAAACAAATTATGTATTTAATTAAATTATTTAAAAATTTACAATTTTCAAAAGTTTAATTATTTAACGTGATGTTTGTACAATTTGTAGAAAAACTCAAAAAAATTAAGAATTTGGAACATCGTTCAGATCATTATCATAGTTTTATACATAATTGCAGCCGTCCTCTCAATAGCTGCTAAGGATTATAGTAACATCGCAAGAATTATCACTGTAGTCCTCTTGACAATTTTCTTTATTCGGGTCGTAAACATTCATCGCCAGGAATTATTGTTTGCTTTGCCAACATAGGAGGATCTCGCAAAGTAAAGCAGATCCCATTTAAGTATTTGTTAAGCTAAAAATGCGCCTGTTTTTTTTAAATTTATTTTTAAAATTCTGAGACTAAACCCTGGAGCCCTTTTTTGTTAATTTTGTTGATTTTTGTTTCTGAAATAAAAACTGTTATAACTTTACTAAATAAGCAGCTTGTTAAGTGATTCATTTTGTCAGTTGAATACAATTATTTTTTAGTCTAAAAACGACGTCATAAAAAATCTTACAAATTTAGGACCTTAAATTCTCATGTGGTAACAGCTAGATCCTTACCATTTCGTAAATGAACAGCTTTAAAATGGGATATCATGCACGACCCAGTAGAAATGTTGACGCTAGCAATTACATGACGTCATTTGTGGCCGATCCCAAATTTCCTGCATCATTTATTACTCGGCATTGTGGTAGCTAGTCTGGAAAGCCCGAAATCCTAATACTTGGTATGAATTAATTACAAATATATGTTAGTTACAAGTTTTTGAAACCTGCAGAATATTTTTATTTTTATTTTTTTTGTAACCAGAAAATTCAAATTTTTTAAAAAGAGTTTTCAAAATGTGCAAAATGTTCTTCATAATTTAGTGTTTGTAAAAAGTGCAAAATGATCTATTTACAAATTTTCTGAACTTGCACAATGTCGTATTTAATTACTTGTTTGTAACATTACAAAATGTTCTATGCACTTACGCATGTGCACATTTTAGATATTTCAATTTGAGTAAACTTTGACTATAATTATACACTTTGTTCAAAACCGAAAAATAGCACTGATAAAGGAAATAAAAATGTAAATGTTAAAAACTGTTTTGTGAAAATTGCAAATATATTGTACACGCATGTTTTTGAGACGTGCAAAAGTGTCAATTTGTATGTTTTTGCATGCAAATTTATTTGCATGTTTCTTAAAAGAGCAAAATGTTCTATTTACACGTAATTTACACACGTTCCCTAGGCAGCATAATTAGGCTTGTTTATGTAGTCAGCAATGCTAGGAGACCGCTACTACATTTTACTCTCTACCTTGGTGAATCCTAGGAATTTTGTGAGTCATAAAAGTTTGTTAGCGTTATCCTCTCTTCTTCTGGTTGTCACACAGTCTTTACCGTGTGTGTAGTGTGAATACTGAAAATAAGTTAAACTTCACTACTCATTATTTAGCTTGAATAAAATATTAAAAATGTTTTTTCTTTGGAAATCTAAACCATTACTAAAACCACATGGTGATAATAAACCGACAGAGTCCTGCACTCACAATGGGATCGACACCAAAGTAGAATCAACTCACGTTAACATTTTTCTTTTTTGTCTCATTAACAGCATTATACTTGTAAGCTTTTGTGTATTTACCTTTACATATTTAACAATAACCTTCTTTCCTAATTCAGATTTAAAATGTGTCGTTAGTAGCAAACAAATATTACCAAGTAATTCAATAACTAAATATTCCTTTTTGTTTTCTTTTTTAATGGTACACAGTTTATGAACATATTTGTATAAGGTTTGGTTTCGGCGACATTTCCTATTTTATCTTTTTAATTTTCTGTTTACAAAAACGAAAAAAGTTTACTGTTTAATGTTTTAATACCTACATTTGCTTATTAATAAAGATAACATTATTTTGACCTTGGTAAATAAGGAGCGTGTGCTAGTTGTGATTTATATTGTGTGCAGTTTTAAATTTTATCACCGCTTCAATCTGTCAAGGTCAAGGTCAACATCAATTCTCGTTCGTGTATTGACCAGATTAGAATGCATATACAGTTTATATGCCGATTCGCTAGCGAAAATGGAACAACGTTCCATTAAAATAAAACCGTTGTTACTTACCTTGCCTTGGTGAATTTCTAGACTTCAGTGAGCCACAAAAGTTTGTTGTTATTATTCCTTCTTCATCGATCGCACAAGTTTAGGAAATCGCAGTATTAATTTTGTCTCGTTAAAAGAATGTGTGCTAAATTTACTGCACGCTAGTTTTGTTTTTCGCCCTGCAAAGTTTTCATTTTGTGCAGTGTGAGTTTTAAAAATAACTAAAAATATTAATTCTTTAGTTAAAATAAAATGAGTAAAATAGCAAATATGCGGTTCTTCATTTGGAAACCTAAAACATTTCCAAAACCAACTGATGATAAAAACACTACGACGGAGTCCAGCACTGAAAATAATAGGACTAACATTGAAACAGAAACCAGCCACGTTAATAACACATCTCTGATTTTTTATCTTATTACTGGGATCACCCTTGTGAGTGTTTCTGAAATTATTCAGTTTAAATCGTTATAACAAACTATTTGTATTAATTTCGATTTGAAACATCGTGTGTGAAGAATCAAAATGACGTATATCTAATTGATACAATCAAAATGAGGTATGATTTAAAAAAATTAGAAACGGTCGTAAAATGTTCATTAGAAGTTTTTTAAAAAATTTAAAATGTTCTTATTACATTTTTTTTGAGAAGGTGCAAAATGTGTTAATTCCATGGTTTTTAAAAAGTGCAAAATGTGTTAATTCCAAGGTTTTTAAAAAGTGCAAAATGTGTTAATTCCATGGTTTTTAAAAAGTGCAAAATGTGTTAATTCCATGGTTTTTAAAAAGTGCAAAATGTGTTAATTCCATGGTTTTTAAAAAGTGCAAAATGTGTTAATTCCATGGTTTTTAAAAAGTGCAAAATGTGTTAATTCCATGGTTTTTAAAAAGTTCAAAATGTGTTAATTCCATGGTTTTTAAAAAGTGCAAAATGTGTTAATTCCATGGTTTTTAAAAAGTTCAAAATGTGTTAATTCCATGATTTTTAAAAAGTTAAAAATGTGTTAATTCCATGGTTTTTTAAAAGTGCAAAATGTGTTAATTCCATGATTTTTAAAAAGTTAAAAATGTGTTAATTCCATGGTTTTTAAAAAGGGTAAAATGTTCTATTTACATATTTTTTAAAAGTGTAAAATGTTGTAATAAAAAATTGTTTGTACCTACATATTTTACTACGTTTTGTACATAGTTAATATTGTTTTGACCAAAAAATAGATATAGGTCATGTTGATTCTTCCCACACAATATTGTGTTTCTTGCAGTGGAGACTACAGATAATGAATTGTTTTAATTTTAAACGTAATTTATTTGTTTTGTTTTTTTTCACTTCCGCACAGTGTCTTACCATATTTGTATTAGATTTGAATTTGGCTATCCTCATTTTAATTTACCACCACACCCGCTACGATGGAGCTAAATGTAATTTCTTAATGCACTATTAGACTCATAATATAATAAATTACATTTTTATTATTGCAAGAAAATTATTTTTGTTGTGTGTATTGCAGTGGCAACGACGTTGATGGTAATTGGACTCACAATACAAATTGTAGCATGCTGCACGGCTTTCTGTGTAAGCAGGTGTACGGTAATTGATTCAACATTCTTAAAGTATTTTATTACCACTGGAACTACTGCTTTACTAAAAGTTGACATTTAATTATGATCTTGAATAATGAATTACAGGATAATGAAAAGAAACTCGAGATTGTTTCCAGAGTTCAAGAATGCGCTTGCGTCATTTTTGTTTTTGCATTTGCTGGATCCTTATTTACTGAAGATAAGGGGGTGGCAACCATTAATATGTTTTACATTCTCATCACCTCCTTGTGTCTAGTGATTGTGGCTCTGTACCCAAAAGTTACAGCCTCTCAAAACCCTACATTATAATAAATTTAAATAAATAGCTTTCCTATACTTTGATCATTTGCAGCAATTTTGTTACATGGGGAATTAAAGAAAACCAATTTTATACAACACAAAAATCTACAAATGACGTAAAGGGAAGGCGTATAATATAAGGATTAGAAATCTCAAATTTTATTAAAATTGGATAATAAATATTTTGGTATTATCGCTTCATCTAACGAAGGAGCGTGAACAAGTTACATATTTTGTATTTTGAAAAGAAGATTCTCAGGTCATCAATCAATCTACATGAGCGTACATACGACAGAAAAGAGGTGTAGTACGAATACACATTTTCGATGTTTGTATCATGTAGTTCATGCACGTCTCTCAGCTAGTGTGCGTCTGAATGCAGTCAGCAAGGCCAATAGATCCTCACTACTTTCTGCTTTCTACCTTGGCGAATTCCAAGAATTGAGTGAGTCACAAAAGTTTGTTATTGCTATGTATTCTTTCTCGTGCGATGGTACATGTTTAATAAATCGCAGTATTAATTCCGTTTGGCAAAGAGACTGTGTGGTAAATGTACTGTAAACTTGCTTTGATTTTTGTCCGCAAACTTTGCCTTGTGTGCAGTGTGAATTGTGTACAGTATAAATAAAAATATTAAAAATAATCATGTTTTTTCTATGCAAGCCTAAACCATGTCTAAATCCAGCTGTTGATAAAAGCCCTAGCAATACAGAGTCCAGCACTGACAGTAATAAGACCAACATAGAAACAGAAACCGCCCACGTGAACAACACAACTCCTAATTTTTATTTTATTACCGTGATGTTACTTGTGAGTTATTCTGTATTTAATTGTTATTATTTAACAAACTATTTCTATTAATTTGCATTTAAATTGTTGCGTTTAATATAATTATTGTAGAGACATGAGATAACTTTTAAATGACAAGTCTAAACAATTTTGTTTTGTATTTCTTTCACTTCTGCACAGTGTCTTAACATAGCTGTATTAGGTTTGAATACGGGTATCCTTCTTTCAATTTACACCTTTCACGATAGAACTACGCGTAATTTTATAATTTATTTTTAAATTCTTATTATATTTGATTTTTTACGAGCAAAATCCGCCAAACCATAAGCGAGATTTTTCATGAAATATTTGTTTTTCAAAAACATCGTCCAAACAAACATTTTTAAATTTTTATTGGCACCCATCCTTGCTTAAGACGTTTATTTGTGTATAAAAACCGTTTTAAGGTTTTTTATTTGATTTTTTGAAATAATAAATCGACCAAAGCTTATTAAGCGCACTATGGTGCTAAGCGATTCCATTTTTTTACGCTCTTTTTGAAAAACAAACATTTCATGGAAAATCTTGTTTATGGGTTGGCGAGGAATACTCGTAAGTACCATAATTAAAATTTTGTATTTTTTTAAAAATTATTACAAGAAAATTAAATTAATTTCTTTATTGCAGTTGCAACGGCGATGATGGTCGTTGGACTAACTGTACAAACTGGAGCATGCTGCACAGCTCTTTGTATAAATAGGTGTCAAGTAATTAATAACCAATTTATTACAACTTGAATTTGAAGTATAAGAAAGTAAGTCTTTAAAGATGCTTGTTTAAAAAATTTATTTCGCATAAAAATGAATTATTAATTTCAGAAACCTGAAAAGAAGCTCAAGATCGTTTCCAGAGTTCAAGAATTCACTTGCGTGTTTTATTTCTTTCCACTTTTTGGATCCCTATTTACTCAGGATATGGG
The DNA here is from genome assembly GCA_949802685.1 of Dicyrtomina minuta. Lineage (NCBI taxonomy): Eukaryota > Metazoa > Arthropoda > Collembola > Symphypleona > Dicyrtomidae > Dicyrtomina > Dicyrtomina minuta. The sequence continues at coordinate 2,632,121 of OX461810.1, read as the reverse complement.
ACTTACAAAAATTAATATGCTGTACATTATCGTCACTTCATTGAGTCTAGTGGCTCTGGCTGTTCAGGACCCTGACAGATGCAGTCTACGTCCCTCAAAACCTTACATTTCCAGTCAATAAAAAGCTTTGCCACTTCGATCGGTTCCCGTGATTTCATCACACTTGTCAGAAAGTTAAAAAATATTCAATTTTATGAGGGATCATCCTCAAATGGCGTTACAAATTCCTAATTCTAGTGCCTTACATAACACAAATACCGTCAGTTTAAACAATGCCTAAATAGTTATCGTTTTAGCATGGGATGTCAGCAGTGTATTCTATTGACTCATTGAACCTACCAGAGACATTATTTGTGGGTGATCCCAAACTTTAAAATTGCGAGGGGTTGCGTTTGTCTGATATTAGTCTTATTATGCATTAACTAAAGCTGTATAGATTTGTAAATGGATTAGGTATAATTATTATTCATAGAGCCGGGAACATTCCCAGAAATGTTTCCGTCAATGTTCCCGTACTAATTAAAATGCTGTTATAATTCCCCTATTTTTTTTTATTTTTGTATGTCATTCAATTAGAGATACCACAAAAACTACTATGAATACAAACTTTTTTAATTACTATGTAAAACCAGAAGCTGTCATTTATTTAATTAATTACATTTTATAAGCATGTCCATTTGCATCTTTTAGACTGAAAAAATGTTTTGACTATAGTAAATTGGCGCAGCGTGTACCGTGACTCATTTTGTCAGTAGTTTCTTATTTAGGAACAAGACTCTTCTCTGGCAATCTGCGTGCTATTTTGTAATTAATTCAATTTTTTGTTACTACATACAGCCATACAAATGTATTTCAGCTACGTACTGCATTAGTAGCAGTAGCAGTACTAGCAGTCTAGTAGCAGTCCGCAGTGTAGCAGATATTCTAATACAATCTGCTTTGTAGGAAAGAGTGGCCTATAATCATGAATGTATTTTTGCAATGAAGACAATAATGAGTAAAAAACCGGCCTACGTAAAAACTAACTGCAGCTTCACGATGCATGGCTGCCGGCGTTAAATCTGCAATAAACTGCAGCCTCCCTGTTATTGATGATGGACGAGCGTGCACAAATTACGTGTTAAACGTTTTGCAGTGCCAATTATATCGCTTCTACCTGGAGTGAAATAAGAGTCAAAGCACAGCATTCGTGCATCTCCAATTCCCAGAATCAGTCTGACGTTTGTATATATGATTCCCACTCCAGCCCACAACAACAGAGCAGTTGAATATTTAATCTCTTTATTTCACGTCTAATACTTTACATGTTACTCCGTTGAGATTTGAGTTATTTAAACATACAGCTGCTACGCATTTTTAACTAGGTTTAAGAAAGTTTTTTAAAATGGAAAATCAAATACAATGCAGACAAGTAACTAGGGTGCTGTGTTGTGGGGCGAGGACGTGGTCCCTAGTTATTGGATGGATAGAAACTGTAAGTTGAGGTTTTTGAAATATTTAACAAGTAGCATATTTTTTAGGCACTGTCAATAAAAGGTGTAATGGAGTTATTTATATTTTATAAACCATAATTATTATCCAGGACGAAAATAAAGTATTCTGCATTAAAAACTGTTGCGATTAGTAAATTGTATTTTTACAGATTGGAAGTGCTTTATCTATCTTTTTAATATGCCTTTTGTTTCTGGGAACTGATCTTTTTTACAATGAAGCTAAGGGCCAAGGTATTTAAAATACAAATTAATAAACTAATTTAGATACATTATTTTTACGATTTATTTGTAAATATTTATTTCAGTTGTTTTATTATTAAATCCTATTATTTTTAATGCGATCCGTAGAACAGAATAACGTGAGCACAAAAGACAAAGTTACAGAGCTGTTCTTTCAAAAAATGACGGGTCTCGTAATGTTTGTGACTGGACTCTCTGCCGTTCATTTTGTGTCCGGCATCGTACTGATAATGGGAGTTAAGCAGGTTTAAAAACTATAATTAAATGATTATTTCTAATTAAAAAATTTAAAAAATTAGTTACAAGTAATTATTTAAATTTGCTATTATCTAAAATTTATTGATAATACCACTAAACTTTTTTGTATTTGGTAAATTTGGAAAACGCAAGAAAATTAGAAATTTGGTCAATCGTCCAAATTATTTTTGTGGTATTATTCGTCATTCGAGCCATTCTCTCAATATTTTCTAGAGATTTGGTACAAAATATCGTTTTAATCCTTAATAAAATGTTTTCCATTTGGATGGTCAACATTCACCGGCAGGAATTACTAAATGCTTTGCCAAAATGAGGTTCCCGCAAAGCTTAGCGAATTTAATTTATTTGTTACATTACACATAATTAATATTTTTGTCTACACAAACTCCAACATTTTTTAAAATTGTTTTAAAAAATTTAATACTATGTTTTTTTGCTTTAATTAAATTAGTTGAACAATAAAATTAATACTTTCCTAATGAAATTCAAAAAGAAACATTATTATTTTTAAATAGTACAACGCTTTTTAAATTTGCAAAAATTACTTTTAATAAAGTGTTTGCAAAATTGAGCAAACTCATCTATGTCGTGAATTGCTTGCAAAAAGTGCAAAATGATCTATTTTAGTTTTGTTGAAATGTACCTAACGTCTAATTTACTTGCTTGTAGAATTGAAAAACGGTTTAAGTAACTACATGATTTTTAAAATTAAAAAATGTTCTGAGGTTCTGACCACATCGTTTTAAGTTGCAAACTGAATCAAGTGATTTTGAATATGTCAAATGCTGTGAATACATGATTTTGAAATGTTATTGTTACGCGTCTATGAATATTACATCTAGTTTGAGATTTTTTACTTCTAAAATATTGTACTAACAACATCTTGAACTTTGTAATTAAGTGCAATTAGAACATTTTTGAATTTTGAAAATATGCAATTAATACATATTTAAATCTTTAAAATCATATAGCTAGAACAATTTGAATCTTAAAACCGTGTAGTTCGGAAATTTTTAACTTGTTATTACCATGTAGTAATTCCAATTTGAGTTTTGAAATCATTTAGTAAGCAGTTAGTTTGCGACTTGCGACTAAACTCATGCATTTATGCATTTTAAATTTGTTAGAATCATAAAGTTTTAGCTCAAGGTTAGGTTAGGTTATGTTAGGTTTAAGGTTATTTAGAATCTTAAAAAATTTAAACATTTCCACATAAATCTTTAGTAACGTTTTCCTAATTCTTGTAATCATGCTTCAGTTAAAACAGTAGTTAAAGATTTGTAAAGAATTTAGGAAAACGTAATTATAATTACAGACTGCGGAACATTCCTGGAAATGTTTCTGTCAATTTTCCTGTACTAAGTCAAATTAAATAATAATTTCCATATTTTAATTAGTTTTGCATATAACTAAACAGATGGGGGAAATCTAGAAAAGAACTGGTATCATGGATTATTTTGTTTTAAAGGTTGAAGGATTGAAATCGCCGTTACTTTATTCTCGTAGTATTGTATCACCGCCTCAAGCAGTCAAGGTCAAGCGTAATATCAATGTATCTTCGTGTACTGACCAGGTTAGAATGCAGCTAAAGTTTTAGCGTAAATGAAACGTTGTTTAATTTTGCAATAATGAAACCGTGCAATAGGCTAAAATAAAAATATGCTATGTGAAATGAGTTATAACATAGTTTAGATAGGTAAAATGTTAAATGCGTATTTTCCTAAAATTGTTGTATATAAATTTGTATTTCTAAAAAGTGCAAAATTATCTATATAAATATATTTGAAACGTAAATAATGTCTAGTTCACTTGTTTTTAAAAGTGCAAAATGTTCTTTTAGCGTAATTATCTGTTTGTAAAATTTAAAATAGTTTAATTTAGATTTTAGATGCATGTTTTGACATGGTAGTTTTGACCTATTACTCAAAAAGTATGTCTGCCGGCGTTAAGTATGCGATATACTTTAATCTACCAACTACAGCTGATGAAGGGGTGTGCATAATTTACGTGCTATAATTAATTATATTTTGTTTTTTGAAAGGAAGAAATAGCAAATTTTTACTGTTTGTACTACGTAATTTATTAGAGTTTTTCGAGTGTATGTGCGTGTGTAATATATAGAATGCAGACAGTGACAGGTGACAGAAGTGCCAGCAGGAAACAGTTGTCTACTGCTCTAATTATTTTTGTTACCTTGGTAAATTCCCAGACTTTAGTGAGTGACAAAAGTTTGTTGTTGGTATTCCTTCTTTATCGATCGTTATCGAAGTTTATGCAATCGCAGTATTAGGTCAATTTAGTAGATAGAATGTGTGCCAAGTTGAACGCCAGTTCTGTTTTTTGTCCGCAAAGTTTCCATTTTGAGCAATGTGAGTTTCAGAAATAACTAAAAATAATTATTCTTTAGTTAAAATTAAATATTGGAAATAGCAACTATGCGGTTCTTCCTTTGGAAACCTCAAACATTTCCGAGACCAGTTGATAATAGAAACCTTACAACAGAGCCCAGCATTGACAACGGGACCGACATAGAAACAGAAACCAGCCACGTTAATAACACATATCTGAGTTTTTATCTTATTACTGGGATTACACTTGTGAGTTTTTTTTGTAATTATTTTGCTTTAGTCTTTTTTAACCAATTATTTTTATTCATTTCGAGTGATTATATTGTGTGTGATGCACCAAAATGACCTATATTTAACTAAACCTAGAATCCAAATGAGCAATGTCATAAAAACAAAATAAGAAACATGCGTAAACTATTAATTAGGGGTTTTTGAAAAAATTATATGTTCTAATTACATGTTTTTGAAAAGGTGCAAAATGTTCTAATTCCATGTTTTAAAAAAATGCAAAATGTTCTAATTCCATGTTTTAAAAAAGGTGCAAAATGTTATAGAATCTAATTTTTAAAAGTGCAAAATGTTGTAATTGTATGTTTTTTAAAAGTTGCAAAATGTTTTAATTCAATGTTTTAAAAAACGTGCAAAATGTTCTAATTCAATGTTTTAAAAAACGTGCAAAATGTTTTAGTACATATTTTTGAAAAATGCAAAACGTGCTAATAAAATGTTTTTAATACATATTTCACTACATTTAGTAGATATTTGATATTGTTTTTAGCTTAAAACGGATATGGGTCATGTTAATTGTTCACACACGATACTATGTTTGTTATATTGGAATCATGGGATAATTTTTACAATTCAAAACCTAATTTATTTGTTTTGTTTTGCTCTCACTTGTGCACAGTGTCTTAACATTTTCGTATTAATTTTGAATTCAGTCTTCCTCATTTCAATTTACAATGACACCTACTACAGTCTATCGATCCATTGCGATGGAATTATACGTAATTCAATAATGCAGTTTTTAAACACAGGATATTATAATTTGTTTTTTTATTATTGCAAGAAAAGTTATTTTTGTTTTGTTTATTGCAGTGGCAATGTCGTTGATGGTCATCGGACTAGTACAAATAAGAGCCTGCTGCACGACTCTTTGTATAAGCAGGTGTGAGGTAATCGATTAGACATTTTTATTAGCACTTGAACTACTGATTCACTAAATCTTCACATAAGCTTATGACCTTGAATAAATAATTACAGGGAAATGAAAAGAAGCTTAGGATTGTTTTCAGAGTTCAACAATCAACAATGCGCTTGCGTCTTGTTTGGTTTTGCATTTGTTGGATCTCTATTTACTGAAAATGTGGGGCTTACAACCATCAACTTCTTGTACATAATCATCACCTCCTTGTGTCTAGTGGCTGTTGCCCTTAACCCGACAGTTACAGTCCCTATAAGGGACAGTTCAAGTATTACGTAGGGCAGCCAAGAGTAGTCTGTCCATCAATTCTAGTCATTTTCCCTACATAAAATACTAGATTAATTACTTGACGATTTTAGATACACTTAAGTAGTATAATTACATTTTGCGTCTTTTTAAAACCACGAAAGTAAAACATTTCAAACATTTCAAGGAAAAAGCGCTAGTATAATTAACATTTAGGACTGTTTAAAAATGTGTCAACTCAACATTTTGCACTGTTACAAATATTGTAAATTAATGTAAATAGAACGCTTTACATTTTCCTAAAACCTTTTAGTAAAAATCATAGTAAATTAGAACAAACTTATTTTTCTAAACAAATTTTTGTAATAAATTACTTAAACGGTTTCAAAACTTGTATATTAAACATTTTGCAATTTAAAAATGTACATGCAATTAAAAAGTGTATTTTTGTTTAATAATTAAAAAAAATTATATGTGACATTTTACCACCTCACAAATGATATGCTAAGTATTAACACCAAATTTTATTTTGTAGAATAACAAACTGCTGCTTGCAGAGACAAATATAACAATTTTGTTAAACTAAACATGCCTGTTTTTTTCTTTATTTTTAAAATTCTGAAACTGGAACCTGGATCAAAACAAAAAAAATTGTTAAATGAGTTTTACAAAAATATCATTGTAACTAGCTGAAGTTGTTTGTTTTTAAATTTGCCCGAAATAAATGATTGAAAAAAATGTTAACTTTAGTGTTTTCATAATACAAAAGACTAAACAAAATCATATTCCCTGTTTTTAGAAATTTCCTTCAGTAATTCAGTAATTAACATAGCAAAATATTTTGTATGGTATTTTGGAGATACAAACAAACTAAACGTCTATAGTTAAAAGTTGAATTTTTAAATATTGTATTAATTTTGTTGATTGTGTTTCTGAAATAAAACTGTTATAACTTTACTAACTAAGCAGCTTGTAAAGTGAGTCATTTTGTTAGTTAATTCAAATTATTTTCAGTCTAGAAACGACGTCATGAAATAAATTACAATTTTAGGAGCTAGAACTCTCTTCAGTAGCTGCCAGGTTAGTCTAATTATTGATCCTACTAATAATGACAGTCTTTGTGAACGATCCCTTACTGGACACAGGATGACATACTCATTATGAATTATTTACAAATATGTTTATTATTACAAGTTTTCGAAGCATGCAGAATATGTTTCTTTTAAATTTCTTTTAAAGCAAAAACGTTTTTGCAAAATGTTCTTTATAATGTAGTGTTTGTAAAACGTGCTAAATGATCTGAATACATATTTTCTAAACAAACAAAGTGTTGTATTCACTTGTTTGTAAGACCTTGATTTCACTAGAAAAATTAACCATTGTTAGCCTTAAGAAACACGCTTTCAGAGTTAACCATTTTTAAATCTAAAAGCGAGATTCTTAAGGCTAACAATGGTTAACTTTTCTAGTAACATCATTCTGTCCCAAGTCCATTCAATCGGTAGCTATGGTGTGGAGGTCACTTTCGCGTTTTCCTTTGCATTGGGTGGGATAAGGATGTTACTGACTGTATTGTACTCAAGACGTACACTTAGGAGTTGTCCACAAAAGTCGTAATAAAAATTCCATTTGAAGAACATTTTGGAATTTTCAAAACAACTTTTAAAAATTCAAAAATGTTCTTTTTTTTGTTTTTTAAAAATTGCAAAATGTTTCATTTTAATGTTTTTAAAAAGCTCAAAATTTTCTATTTCCATGTTTTTGAAAATTGCAAAATGTTTCATTTTAATGTTTTTAAAAAGTGCTAAGTTTTCTATTTACATGTTTCTCAAAAGTTTAAAATGTTCTAATTACATGTTTTTGATTTGAAAATGGAATTTTTACTACGTCTTTTGTGGACAATTCTTAAGTGTAGGTCATGAGTACAATACAATCAGTAAAATACCACCCCCGCATAATGCAAAAGGGCAAGTCGGAAGCGACCTCAACATTAGCTACAAATTGAATGGAATTACGACAGAATTACTCTTTACTGTCGATAATTATATTTATTTTGCGTTATTTTACTAAATTTAGTTTTTAGTAAAAAATAAATGATTAACTATTGGTATTATTAGTTTTGAATTTTTACTCATTTTTGATTTCTGTAGCACGCAATTTACACACGTTTCCTAGGCAGCATAGGGAGTTGTATGTGGTTAGAAATGCTAGAAGATTAGGAGATCGCTACTACTCTTTCTTGGTAAATTCTAGGAATTCAGTCAGTCACAAAAGTTTGTTGGCGTTATCCTCTCTTTTTCTGTCAGTCACACTGTCTTTACTGTGTGTGCAGTTTGACTACTGAAAATGGTTTAAACTACACAATCGAATATTTAGTTTCAATAAAATATTTAAAATGTTTTTCCTTTGGAAATCTAAACCATTTCTAAAACCACCTGGTGATAAAAACCCGACTAAGTCGACCATTGACAATAGAATCGATACTACAGTCACAGTCGAAATAACCCACGTAAATACGCTTGTTTTTTGTCTCATTAACGGGATAACACTTGTAAGATTTTCTGTGATTACCTTTATTTATTAAACAAGCTTTTTTTTCAAATTCAGATTTGAAATGTGTCATTAGCACAAACAAAGGGTGATAATAAGTGTTAATAACATATTTGTTTATTGTTTTCCTTTTTAGATGCTGAGCTGTAGCTGCATCTATTGTAATGGTCATGTCCGTCTGTGTGTCTGTCTGTCTGTCCGTCTGTCTGTTCTTTATGCTCTACAGGTCACAGTTTTGAAGTGATGCTTGTCAAACCAATTTTAAATAGTCACAAAAGCGAGGGAAAAGTGCCCTATTGTTTTTGAGAGAGATCGAACTAACCAGTTTTTCACAATTAACAGTTGACTGGACCAACTTTTTAGGCCATCTAAAAGCATTGGAGAAAAATCCGGCGCTTCGCGCCAGATTTGTCCACCGTGGGCCCGAAGTAGATGCTGAGCTTACAGCAAGTTGATTTCATCATTGAAAAAATTGCTTTTGTAGTACGGTTAACAAAGTCCTAACTTAACCTTAAGCAGTTACCGCCAGTGAAAACGGGCTGAGTGCGAGCTATGTTGGCACCAGTGGGCTAAGTAAAAGCTCTGCTGCTCCTACCCAGCTTGAATTGAATAAGACACAACTATAGTTTAGGTATCCACCTACCTACGTTCAGAACCAAGTGTGTATATCAATGGAATGACGTTCTGGACACCCATTTCTAACAACATTCAATTTGGGCAATGCGTAAGTAGTTGTCTGTTATTTTAAGCATATTCGTTTACATAATTCATAACCTAATGACATAGGGGATCTTTATAATGGTAGTATGTATATAACCTCAGTAATGGACGATCCCCGTATGGGTATAATTGAGATCTCATGTGAAATATATCAGAGTTCCTAATTGTTGAACTAATGAAAAAGAGGGTCTTTAAAGTGATTATTTTTAAATAACGTCATTTATGCACGATCTCTGTATGCAAATTAGTAAGATCCCATGTTAAATATATTTCATTTCTCAATTCATAAACTAATGATAAAAGGGATCTCTAAAGTGGTAATGTTTGAATGACGTCATGTGGTGACTATCCCTGTTTGTATACTAGTAAGATCCGATGTTAAATATATGCAAATACTTAATTCCAAAACTAGTGAAAAAAGAGATCTCTAAAGTAGCTATTTTTAAAAAACGTCATTTATAGACGATCCCCGTATGCATATTAGTAAGATCCCATGTTAAATAGTTTTTATTGCTCAATTCCTAAAATAATAATAAAAGGGATCTCTAAAGTGGTAATGATTGAATGACGTCATGTAGAGATGATCCCTGTTTGCATACTAGTAAGGTCCCATGGTAAATATATTTCATTACTAAATTCCTAAACTAATGACGAATGGGATCTCTTAAATGGTAATATTTGAATGACGTCATAATGTAGTGACGATCCCTGTTTGCATACTAGTAAGATCCCATTGTAAATATATTTCATCACTAAATTCCTAAACTAATGACAAAGGGGATCTCTAAAATGGTAATGTTTGAATAACGCCATGTATGGACGATCCCTGTATGCATATTAGTAAGATCCTATGTGAGTGGCGTGTTTTAATTTACTCACCCTCAACTTGAATGACGTCATTTGTGTCGGGCCCCTAAGCGTTGTTGTCTGTGTCTACCACGTACGTACCTGGAAATGGAGGTAATTTTGAATTTTAATTTAATTCAAACGGCTGGTTTTTCTTTGAGAGAAAAAAAAGGTAAAAAAATATTGAAAGTTGCTCCAGTTAACTGGTAACTGTGCAAAAACTATTTATGCGATCTCGCCCAAAAACTATACAGCACTGCGCGGGCGCTTTTTCTAGCGTTAAAAATATATTTAAAGAAATTACGTTGAAAACTGCGACCGTTCTCGTACGACCTACAGACATTCGGACAGACAGAGCGACAGACAGACGGACGGACAAAACCATTTCAATAGATGCTTATAAGCTAAAGCTCAGCATCTAAAAAAAGGACTGATAATACATGGAACTTACATCCGGAGCTGAGAGCATGTCAAGTTTCGCCATTATAAAGACACATGGAAACTTTTCAATACAAGTAAACGTACTACCTACATATGTACGTTCAAATGGCAGCCTGGTATAGTGGTCGTGGGTTTGGCACTGCAATGTTGGAATAAAAAATATGAGTTCTTGTGACTCACGGCGGGGGTCTACGGTTCGAATTCCGGCTCAGGCAATCCGAATTCTCCTTTCTCACCATTTTACAGATTACTATTTGTTACTACAGATCAAGGATATGCTTAAGTTAATGGGATATAGATCGTGACGGATCGTCCATAAATGACGTCCTTCACAGTTTACAGTTTAAGGTACTCCCATTGCCAACTTCAAAATTATTTCACACCAATTTTAACTGCATGTCGCCATTATATCTATATGGTTAATAGGTACTCAGGGGTCGTCCGTAATGACGTCCCACAAACATCATAGTTTTAGGTACCTCCTTGCCAACTCTTAAACTATTTGCAAACTTTTGTAACTACATATCACAAATATATAAATATAGATAATAGGTGTTCTGGGATCGTCCATATTGACGTCCCACAAATATCATAGTTTTTTGCCAACTTTTACATTTTTTCCAAACTATTGTAACTACATGTCACAAATATATCTATATAGGTATAGGTTTATAGGTATTGAGGGATCGTCTATAATGACGTCCAACAAATATAGTTTTAGGTACTCCTAATGCCAACTTTAAATTTTGTTTCAAACTATTGTAACCACATGTCACAAATACATCTTTATAGTTTAAAGGTATTCAGGGATCGTCCATAATGACGTCCCACAAATATCATAGCTGTAGGCACCTGAAAATATGCGTTGTAATGACGGGGGTCCACACTTCGAACAATAGCTTAGGCATTTGGAATTCACCTTCCTCACCATTTTACGAATTGTTATTAATTACTGCTGATCACGGACATGCGTTAGTAAATGAGCTATAGATAGTGACGGCTCGTCCATAATGACGTTTTTCACATTTTATAGTTTAAGGTACCAGTTTATAGTAAAAAGTAAGGAATGCAAGGGTTATAATGCGCCTGCTTTTCTATATTAACTTCTTCCGCTAGACGACATGACTGCTCCATACGTATTGTGGGATCCAGAATATACCCTGACAGTAGATCTTTTCGCCAGCAGATGATGTCAATCCTTTTTAAAGCACTATCAGTCACTTTTTTATGCACAATCCAATCAACAATTTACATTTGTATATCGGTCATTTATGCTAGGGGAGCTTCCATAAATCTTATATCGTCTTTTAGCGCTACATGAATTATCTTAAGCCTTTGTTGAAGCTCAGCATCTACTTCGGTCGACACCGGTCGACAAATCCGGCGCGAAGCGCTGGATTTCTTTTCTTTTAAGACACACCTAACTGCATGTTCATACCTAAACGTTTTGGAAATAGTTGTTATCAAATATTTTAACAATAATATTTGCCAACGAGTTACTTTACCACTGCCTACTGGGGCCAACGAAGCACTTACTTGTAGGGATGTCAGCACACAAGACCCAAGACCCAAGGATTTCGGCCATCTTACTCAAGAGTAACCCAAGAGTCTTGGGTTGTAAGAATATTTTATCTTACGATTTTTGGGGTATTTTGATGTTAAAAATATGTTTCAGAATGAAATACAGCTTTACTTGGGCAAGACTCTTGGGGTACCCAAGTAATTTCAATACTTGGGTACCCAAGACTCTTGGGGTACCCAAGTAATTTCAGTACTTGGGTACCCAAGAGTCTTGGGGTACCCAAGGATTTTTAATACTTAGGTACCCAAGACTCTTGGGTCACCCAAGTAAAAAAAAATACGTGCCAAAATAAGAGTCTTGGGTGCACCCAAGGAATAAAAAACCCAAGACTCTTGTCTAAAACCCAAGGATTCCTTGGAATTTGTACCCAAGAGTCTTGGTTTTGTACAAGGATTTTGTATACTTGGGTACCCAAGTAATTTCAGTACTTGGGTACCCAAGAGTCTTGGGGTACCCAAGTAATTTCAGTACTTGGGTACCCAAGAGTCTTGGGGTACCCAAGTAATTTTAGTACTTGGGTACCCAAGACTCTTGGGGTACCCAAGGAATGCAAGTCTTGGGTACCCAAGAGTCTTGGTCTTGTACAAGTAATTTTTTACCCCAAGTATTTGACATCTCTACTTACTTGGTTAAGTCGTACTGCCGCTATTCGTGTAAAGTCTTTTCGGTCACTTGTTAAAACAATCACTCCTGCAAAGCTCACTCGTATTAGTACTACTCGTATCCAGCTATGTACTGTTATTACAGTTTTTCGTTATGACCTAATTAGTAAGTGATTTATTGACCTATTCTTTAAAAAAAGGCAATTTTTGAATTTTAAAAAATTCTGAAATTTATTTTAAAAAAGAAGCTTAAACTTAAAAAAATAACATTTCATTAACATAGGAAGATTACCTGTAGGAGTTACAGGGCGGCAGATTATTAAAATTTGAATTTTTAAAACTTTGGCGGGCTACTGTGACTGAACAACGCCAAATGCAGTCGAGGTACTTTGGATCCCCTCTACTTAAAAGTAGCAGCGAGCCCGCGTAGCTCAGTGCTTACTGCACTGGTGTCTATGAACCTGCTGTTTAAGCAAATGCTCGCTTCAAGTCTTGGGATCGAGACCAGCAGCGGTGGCAAGTTTTCTCACTGGGTTTTCCTTGTCCACAAGGCAGTGAAGGGCTCGGCGGCTCTGAACGTCAATGTAAAATGAAGTTCGCCATAGAAGTAAGCCCGACTAATGTTGGAAATACAAAACCTGTGTGATGGCACAGTGCAAGAAGTGAATTCGAGGTCGGGCACCCTGTAAAAACTGCGGGTAAATCGGGACAACCTCGAATTTATTTATTTATTGCTTAAAAGTAGCCTGATTTTTGCTGAAATAACTTTTTGAAATAGCCAAATTCTATGTTAAACAATTTCCTGGTTATGAGTTGTATAGATCAATTTTAATAATTATTTAAAGTGTTATTTTCAAGCAGATATATGTATGTATTTTATTATGATGTCTTTTACAGGTAAACTTAATGGCGCTATTTAATACAGAGATAGGTCACTTTGAAAGAACAACACACCCTAAGTTATAGATGGCCCTTTGAGCAATGTTTAAGAAAGTAGCAACGGAAAAGGTGGGTCCAACATTTTTGGTAAATTTGTCAGAAATTCAGAAATTCAATAGGCTCAGCATGTACTTCGGTCTCATAGTTGTCAACTCCGATGCCATTTCCTATAATTATAAAAAACTGTTTATTTTTATCTAACCGAGTGGTAGTGAGATTATGATGCATGAGCTGTTTTCCAGAATGTCGGATTACATACAAGCAAAATGCAAGACAATAAAAGATAACTTTAAGACTTAAAGTTGTATTTATTGATTCAAAAATTCATGGAATTAACAGTTTGTTTAATACAACGCTAATATTGAAATCCATAACAATTGTCAGTGTTGCAAAAGCAACGTTTAGAGATATTTTCATATTTCTCGGAAGCGGTGGGGATGCAACTATTTGGATACTTTTGAGTGCTGCAACCTAAGTGTATATAAGCTTTAAGTTGAGGAAGTTGAGGAAACTTTGTATTCAATGATGTCGTCTGGTGATCCCCGTAGCATGAGCCATTGCATGGAACTGAGTTGCTATCCTCACAATGAGCATTATTCCAAGTACCAGAATGGTCCTCGGAGTAGTAAGAGTCACAGTTTTCAAAGCATCTCAGACAATCTAGTCAGAAATATTGGGGATAATTATTATTTTTTGTAGAAACATGATAAATATTTAAACTTCTGTATAATATATAATACAACTAAAAATTCTACATTTAAAGGCACAAAATTGGTTGCTTACCTCCTTCAATAAAAATTTGGCAAAATAGGATGAAAAACATTCCGGCACCAATTAATTTCATCTTCGTAGATTGCTATTTGGTCTCAAGTTTTGGAGAAGGGATTCTAAGATTCTACAAGCTTTAAGCAGTAGTATGGGTAAAAATAAAACTAACCTTAAATTATCTCTTGCCAACGCTACACCATGTGTTTTACAATTCCAAATTGTACCATTGTTAGCTATTTGTTATTTACAATTCAATGTTAATTCAGTTACAGAAATCAAAAACTAATAAATGGGTGATCTAGATTTGAATTTAAAACAACATTCATTGTATGCACCAATTTCATTCAATGTAAAATTTAATCAATTGGTAATCAGGAATTGTTAATTGAACAAGGGTACTATGTCACCTTGTGCTGTACTACATTTGCTTTTTTTACAATGTTAAAAACTCGTTTGTCTCTCGCTCGAGATTGCAGCACAATTGACTATTAGAAATTTTTAGGTCAAGTTCCCTAAATTTTAAGCAAGACTTATGCAATTTTTATAAATGCAATTCTCAAGGTAATACATTTTAATCAATTTACCTTCAACTCTTGCCTAAAAAATATTTAAAATACAATAATTAATTAAACACAAAATGAAAGAAGTCAAAAAAGAAACCAAAATATTATACACGAATTTTCTAGTCAAACAGTTAATCACGAATACAAATTTTATAGTTTCTTTACGTAATATTTTGAAAAGGGCAAAAGTTTTTAGTTAATACGTTTTTTTAACATAAAGGGAATAAAATTTTGTATTCATTCATCAATGTAAGAATGTGAGGATTTCCCTACCGGTGGCCCAAAATAGATGCTTGGCTTGCAGCGTATACACTTATTGTAGCAACACTGAATTGATTAAATCGCCCATTCTAACTTCTTTTCTTGAATTTCTTATTTTAAATACAATTAGGGTTACAGACAAAATTGTAATATTTCAGTAGAGGAAGCGAAATGAGTTTATAGATTTGCTATTACAAATAGTGTAATTAGCATTAGGCTCAGAAACCTGCTTTGCTTTTTTACACTGACACCCATGATCCTAATATTACTGTCGAATACTGGTTCACAGTTATGTCTATGCAACCTAACACAATTTATGCCGGCCTTTTTACTAGTTTTAAAAGTCCTATATATATAAAGATAACTTTATTCAAAATGACAAAGTTAACACTGACCTCCAATGAGGGTGTTCAATTTATAAAATAAATTGAACACTAATGATATATAGGAGTTTTTTATTCATCTCTGTTATTAATTTCTGATTTCTTTCACAGTGTCCTTTGCACTTTATAATTATTTAAATACCTATGTAAGCACACAATAATGATAGAATAGTTTATTATATAATTTATGGGTCAATATTTAAGTAACACTAAATTAAATTTTGGAATATAAATAACATTAGGTAAAGAGGCAGTTTGATTGCCTGCACATTGCTGCTTTAACAACGTTACATAATCTTCCTGCTTGGCAGTTTTAAGTATATCATCGGTGAATAGTTATTCTGTCGCAAGTCTATTCAGTTAGTTGCTGCTGTGAAGGTCACTTCTGCGTTGTCCTTTGCATTAGGGGAGGGGGGGGGGGTGGTAGGTTACTAAATGTAATTTGCTAGTGACATACACTTACTCGTTGTCCAAAAAAGACGTAATGAAAATTTCATTTCCAGAGCATTTTGCACTTTTCAAAAAAATGTATATAGAACATTTTACACTTTAAAAACACATGTTGATAGAACATTTTACACTTTTCAAAAACATGTGGATAGAACATTTTACACTTTTAAAAAACATGAAATTAGTATATTTAACACTTTTAAAATCATGTAAATAGAACAAATATCACTTTCGAAAAACATTTGAAACAAATAGGACAAATTAATTAGACTATAGCGCTAAATAAACGTGAGGACTGTAATTGTAAAAATATGGTAATGCCTAAATGCACATAATTGTTAATGAATTCGTTATGGTTGTGCCCATTTTCTGTCCACGGCAGTTTATTTTAATGGTCCACGTAATTTATAAAACGTTAACGTATTGCATATCGCTCTGGACTCGGCGTGCATGTTACAATTATGTAAAGCGAATGAGGTACACAGCCTTTGCAACGGAAATATCATATTGTAAACATGTAATTCAATGTATTACATGGTTCAAGGTGCTGACCCCGATTCAAATGTGTGTTATCTACTTTGGACATTAAATCACGCCTCAAATGTCAAACACAGCTGTTATTAGAATCAACACCTCATTGAAACCTCATCAGACATTGACACTCGAATGCCAGTCTCATACAATCATATTTACTTTATACTTAATCTAGTTTTGTGCACCTGTGTACCTATAACTTTATGCTTTGGGTTAATTGATGGAAAAATATAAAATCAAATATTTTTTAATGCTAAACTCAATAGTCGGAAGTACCCAGTATTTTTACGACATCTTTCTGCCTTTCTAAGAATGTTATACTAGTAGTTATTTTTTGTTAAGTACTTTATTAATCAGTAGCTTAGAAATAAAGTTACGTTGATTTTCAGTAAGCCATGTGCGACACAGAATTTGTAATTATTACTTGCGATACTCCTTGACGAGAGAAATCGATAAGAATTACCTTAAGAAATAAAATTAGAAATACGAAAATAAACATTTTGTCTGCAAAAAATCAAAATGACCTGTATTTATTTTTGGTTTTAAATAAACGAAACTTTCTTCAGAAAAAAAATATAGTAACATCTTTACGTAAGCATGTCAATAGAAACTTGGGCATTTTTAAAAACGCATGTTAATTGAATAGCTTACACTTTTTAAAAAACATGTAAATAGTATATATTGAACTTTTAAAAATTATGTAAATTCGACATTAAACACTCCAAAAAAAGATACATGTAAACAGAACATTTTGTTTTTTTAAGTATATAAATAGGAAAATTTGCACATTTTAAAAAACATGTGTATATAATATTTTACACTTCTCAAAAAGAATCGAAATAGATTTTTTTTTATCGACCGTAGGCTGGCCCAAAGTAGATGCTGAGCTTCAACAAAGGCGCAAGACAATTTATATTACGCTAAAAGATGATATAAGATTTATGGAAGCTCCTCTACAATCAATAGGACATATACCAATGTTCGTAGCATGTAATTTAATATAGCTGAATTTATTTTGTAAGTTGCACCATTCACAAATAACGTCATTATAGACAATCCCTGAATATATGTTACGCTTATAGGTAAGTACGTGACATGTAGTTAAAATAGGATGGAAACAAATTTAACGTTGGGACTTGGGATACTAGAAACTATGGTATTTGAAGGACGTTATTATGGACGATCTCTGAACATCTATAACACATATAGGTCAGTCCGTGACATGTAAAAGAAATTTTCACGTGACATCATTTGCGCGTCACCCTCAACCTGCTTACCTAATAGAAATGCGATTCCATCTTGGTGGGGGTGTCTAAAAGAAATTTTTGCCTGACGTCAGTTGCGCGTCATCTCTAACCTGCTTACCTTATGTAAATGCAATACCAGCTCAGTGTGGCTGTATAAAAGAAATTTTCACGTGACGTCCTTTGCGCGTCATCCCTAGCCTGCTTACCTAATGTAAATGCGATAGCAGCTGGGTAGGGCTGTATAACATAAATTTTCACGTGACGTCATTTGCCTGTCACCCCCAGCCTGCTTACCTAATGTTAATGCGATAGCAGCTGGGTGGGACTGTGTTACATAAATTTTCACGTGACGTCATTTGCGCGTCATCCCTAGCCTGCTTATCTAATGTTAATGCAATAGCAGCTGGATGGGGCTTTCTTACATTAATTTTCACGTAACGTCATTTGCGCGTCACCCCTAGCCTGCTCACCTAATGTGAATGCGATAACAGCTGGGTGGGGGTGTCTAGAAAAAATTTTCACGTGATGTCATTTGTGCGTCACCCCTAGCCTGCCTACTTAATTTGAATGCAATAGCAGCTGGGTGGGGGTGTCTGAAAGAGATAATAATCTGACGTCATTTGCGCGTCATCCCTAATCTGCTTACCTAATGTGAATTCAAAAGCAGCTGGATGGGGCTGTCTTACATAAATTTTCACGTGACGTCATTTGCGCGTCACCCCAGCCTGCCTACCTAATGTTAATGCGATAACAGCTGGGTGGGGGTGTCTAGAAAGTTTAGATGACGTCATTTACGGACAGTTACTCATAGAAATGTCTGTGTTTTTTTGTAATTAGTTTGTTTCATAGCTGGGCATGTGCACTTGCTTTCCACTACTTCCTTGAGTGAAATGTAAATTTCTTGCACTGGCACTCTGCTTACTAAGTGAAGGGGAAAGAACTGCTCGAGTGCGTCCATCTATTTATGTTTCGCTCCCTCGTTTTTATGGCGTTTACTTGTAAATTTCTTGACCTTGGTCAGTTTAACATTTAATTGCTAAGCAATGGTCATTTTGATTACAGTGAAAAAAATATACAGACCTGCCGGCTCGCTTTTGTGATTATTTTAAAAAAGTTCTAAGACAATAGTGTAAACGGTTTGACCTGTAGCGTGGGGCCGACAGACGGACAGACAGACGGACAGACGGACATGACTATTTCATTAGATGCTTGCTCAGCATCTAAAAACAGGTGATTTGCCTTTGCACCAGTCAAATGCACCAGCTAAATGGACCAGACATGCACCAGTCGAAATTTCAATTTGCCGCTTTGCACCAGCCGAATGCACCAGTTAAATGGTTTAGTTACAGGCGCCAGTCAATGCACCAGCAACATGCACCAGTCATGGGCACAAGCTACCTGCAGAAGTTACCCGCACCCACAAAGTATCCCTAAGGGAAGGGGGTGTACTTGGGGTCACCCGCAAATGACGTCCCAAAAATCCTAATTTTCTTGCTAAAACCATTAAAAAACTAAATTCTTGCACCCCCTACCCACTAAGTATCCCCTTAGGACAGTGGGGTGTACTTGAGGTTACCCACAAATGACGTCTCAAAAATCTCAGCTAGTTTTGCTAAAACCATTAAAAAACTATATACTTGCACCCTCGCCCCCCCGCCTAAGTATACCCTTAAGGAAAAGAAGTGTGCTTAGAGTTACCCACAAATGACGTCCCAAACATCCTAATTTCTTTGCTAAAACTATTAAGAAACTTTCAATACTTGCACTCCCATTCCCACGAGTTATCTTTTAAAAGGGGGGCAGGTGTTAAGAAATAAAACAAGTCAAAATCTTGAAAATATAAATATTTTTTATGCCTTATGCTTTACTAACCGCAAACTAATGCTCCCCTACTCAAAAAACTATCCCTTTTAGATTAAGGGGGGGGGGGGGGTTGGTAAATTTAGGGTCAATCGTAAAACACGTCCTAAAAATTCGAAGCCTCGAAGCCAAGGTTGGAAGGGAGCACGCGACACCTAGATTCGCACTTTGGCTGCCTGCTAGGCGGCAGTGCACTTTTACTTGGGAGGAATTTTGATTCTATTTTTCTTTATTTTTTGTGGTAAATTATTGTAGTGAGTCTCCAAACCTTACCATTGGGATGGGCAATTAGTCCGTAACGTTCGTGAGGTGTAAATTTCCATCAAAATATTACCTCCAACAATAACTTTATAAGCAATTCAAAAAGTTGAATTCGGATTTTGTTTCATCCTCGTTGTGCTACTGTGCGGGCTTCCTACGTGATTCCCACTCTGCTTGGTGCTGCCGTGTGGCCGCATAGTGTATTGTTTCTACAATGTGCACGTAAAGTGGCATACGTGTCGTGTGGATCGTATTCTGTGTGGCACGGTGCTGCACCGAGCGGTGTAAGTTTTGTGTGGAAAGCTTTGACAGCATCATCAGTGTGGTATTCTGAGGTAGACTGAATTCAAAGCAAAGACTGTAGTTTACACTCCTGTGTTGTTTTTTTTGAAACTTTAATTTGTCAGGTCTAGTAAGTACCAATTATTTAGGTGATGAGTAAACTTTGATACTCTGATCCCATTTTTCTTAGCTAGGTGTTTTTGGTTGTTTCTCATTTCGCTAAGTATTTACTTCCTTCCATTTAGCATAAGATCCTGTTTAAGATTAGGGCATGTACGGGCAAATACAGTGACGTTTTATATGTCACTGGTTATCCCGTTGGCCAAAATTAAACATTGTTATAATGGGACGTCCGCAATGGGCCTAATTGGCCTTGGCGGTGTCTGTGTGGTTCAGTTTATGAAATACATGGTGCCCAATAAAAAATAATAATAATAATAATAGAGTCCCGTAAACAGCAATGGGTCAGTAATGGCCTGAGCTAAGAAATGTCTAATACGAATCTGTGAGCGTGTCAGATATGGAACCCATAAGATACATATAGTTCCGTAAGCGAGTTGGCTTTGTTTTCCGTCGTTCCAACAGAAAGTCCTGCTACGTTTCGTGTATTGCAGAAGAGCCAGCATTATTTGTTTTGACGACGTTAAGGCTGGTAGGGGTCAGACACAAATGGCGTTGCTTACCTTAGGAGTGAGTCACTTGAAATTCCACGGTAAGGACATCCATTTAAGCAATGCCTCATAAAGTGACAAGCGGGTGGGTAGGCTTATAATTTTGGTAAATTTAGGTGTCGTCATTTGTGTCCGTACCCAAAGCTGATCAAGCATACGAACTTAATATTTTAGGTTTGCTATCCTGTGTTTGAATCACACTCGGAAAAATGTATGCTTATCTGCATCGAGTACGGAATGTCGGCAAAAACCAATTGCATTATACCATGATATATTCAACGTAGAATAAAAAACGGGTGGGATTCACGATTTTTTAACTATATGCTGTAAACATACGTACGTTGATTGTAGAAGGAAAGGGACCGTTCATAAATAACGTCATTAAAAATTACATTTTAAAAAACCCACCCTAACTGTTTTTACTTTATGCTGTGAACATACGAACGAAGCTTATAGATAGTTGATGACTAACTATTAATGGCGTCATTTAAATTCTCAATTTTAAGGAACATATTTTAACTGAATGGCACGCAGTTCGTAATTTTTAGTGTCCAGTAAATCTTATACATAAGTTATTCATACAATAAATTTCAACCTCCAGGGTTACACAAATTAGGAGCCATGCAAGTAGGATTTAAAAATGACGTCATTTAATTATTTTGATTATAGGAATATCTTTTGTCTTTAATTCAAAAATCAAATAAATGGATATCCCTAACACTGTCTTTTTCTAGCATGCATACAGGGATCTTTTATAAATGACGTCATCACAAAATCACTATTTTAAGGATCCTTGTTAGTGCTAAATGCAAAATTTGGTAGATTTATATCTTCAAAATCTACTTTTACTAGTATATACACAGGAATTGTCCATAAATGACGTCGTTTAAATGTCATTATTTGAAAAAACAACCGTTATCAGTTCAAATATTATGTAAAATAGTATTTTTAGCATGGTAGATTATTATTGTACATATTAGGATCGTCCTACAATGTCGTCCCTAAAATATTGCACTTTAGAGGGTATAGAGTGTATTTTATGTAAATATTGTGAAAAGATGCATCGATTGACTGAAGTCAATATTCGCTGTGAGCTCAGCATCTACTTCAGGCCCACGGTGGGCAAATCAAGGCACGAAGCGCCGGATTTTTAATTGTACACAGTTTATCAATATATTTGTATTGTGTTTAGTTTCGGTAACGATTTTCGTAAACTACCAGGACACCCTCTACAATGGAGCGATGGGTAATTTTTCAGTGATTTTTTTAATACCTAATAATTATTAAAATTAAATTAAATAGCAATATACTGTTTAAGTATTAACTTCCTTTTTTTTGCTTCATTAAAAATGTTTCCTTTGCAAAAATAATTTTAATTTTTCATTGCAGTAATGATGGCATTTATGGTTGTTGGACTGATTGTACAAATTGGAGCCGCCTACGTGGCGTTTTTCATTAGAACTTGTAAGGTAATTTATTGAACATTTATGAGTAATTAAATTATCATGTTCCACTTAAATATTTAGTTTGCAACAAATTTACATTAAATATTTACAAGGGATCGTCTGTAAATGATGTTACAGGAAGCGTCATTAATTGATTATTTATTTACAGAAAAATGAAAAAAAGCTCAAGATTGTTTCCAGAGTTCAAGAATGCACTTGCGTTTTTTATTTCTTTGTATATTTAGGATCATTATTTACTCAGAGTACAGGGCTTTTAGGCGTCAACATATTTTACATTATCACCACTTCATTATGTCTTGCGGCTGTGGCTGTTCAGGATTCAGGAACCCGACAGTTACAGTCTAACTCCCTCAAAACCTCACATTTACAGTCAACAAAAAGCTTAGCAGTAGTCTAGTGGCCTATTGAGCCTAAAAGTGACGTCATATGTGGGCAAACCTAATTTGCAAATTTCTACTAAAGCCGCTGTGGTTGCGCTTGCCTAATGTTAATGTTGTATTGGAAATTACGTTATTTTTTGTGAAAATGCATGATTTAAAACAATAACAGAATTATAAATAGGCTCAGAAACATTTCCTTGAATGTTTCCGTCAATGTTTCTGTACTAAATAAAATTCAATAATAATTCCCTAATTTTTATTACTGCACATAAACAGATGGGAGACACAACAGAATTGCTAATAATAAAAGGGTTTTTATTTACCCTGTGAAACCAAAACCTGTCATTTGTTTTATTTATTGCATTTTTTATATTACCTACCTATCTACTGCATTACAAGTGCTGTAGTTAGGTAGTACAAGTTTGATTGAAAAGCATTCAAAATTCTACATGCATTATCATAGAAAAAATATGTGTGTGCACAAACCGTTTGCGTTCTAGTTACATGCTATAGGGAAAGCTGTAAAAATGTATTGTGTAGATGTAGCATTTTTGTTTCAGCAAAAAGTGTAATATGTAATTTAATATTGGTAGGTTTACCTTTTCACTCACAGTGCATTTAAGCTTGCGATAAATATGCATTATACTGCAATCTAACAACTACATCTGATCAAGGAGCGTGCACAAGTTACGTACTATATATTTTGTTTTTTTAAAACGAAGGTTTTCAGGTCACGAATCATTTTACATGAGCGTACATACCACAGAAAAGGAGCGTAGTAGAATTAAATATTTCCGATGTTTGTACCATGTAATTTGTGCACGTCTCCTGGCTAGTAATTATGTGCGTGTGAATGCAGTCAGCAAGGCTAACAGATCCCTACTGCTTACAGCTTTCTACCTTGGCGAATTCCAAGAATTGAGTGAGTCACAAAAGTTTGTTATTGTTATTCTATCTCATGCGATCGTACAATAAATCGCAGTATTAATTTTGGTTGGTAGAGAGACTGTGTATTAAATATAATTACTGTAAACTTGCTTTGATTTTTTTCGGCAAACTTTGCCTTGTGTGCAGTGTGAATTGTAAGCAGTGTAAATAAAAATATCAAAAATAGCTATGTTTTTTCTTTGCAAGCCCAAACCATTTGTGAAACTAGCTGATGATAAAAGCCCTAGCCATACAGATTCCAACACTGACAATAATGGGACCAACATACAAACAGATACAAGCTACGTGAACAACACATCACCTTATTTTTATCCTATTACGGTGCTGTCACTTGTAAGTTTTTATGTATTTAGTTTTAATGATTTAAAAAACTATTTCTATTAATTTTTATTCAAATTGTTGTGTTTCTTATATAGTAGAAGCATGGGATATTTTTTTAATTAAAAGCATAAATGATTTTTTTTTCTATTTCTTTCACTTCTGCACAGTGCCTAACCATAGTTGTATTAGGCTTGAATTCAGTTATCCTTCTTTCAAATTACATCGTTTACGATGCAGCTATGTGTAATTTTTTAATTTATTTTTTAAATTCCTAATAAATAATTTTTTTCATCGTTAGTACTATGATAAAAATTTCGTAGTTTTTTTAAATATTACAAAAATATTAATAATTTCATATTTATTATTGCAGTGGCAACAACGTTGATGGTCATTGGACTAACGGTACAACTTGGAGCATGCTGCACAGCTCTTTGTATAAGTAGGTTTAAGGTAAAATTATAAGATATTTTTATGACAAAATTTATGGGTGAACTCTTAAACAAAACGTATATCGCTTTTTAAGATTAGAAAATAAAATATTAAGTCATTAAAATCTTTTTTTGTAAAAAAAATGATTTCCAGGACAGTGAAAAGAAGCTTAAGATTGTTTCCAGAGTTCAAGAATGCGCTTGCGTTTTTTATTTCTTTGGATTTTTTGGATCCTTGTATGCTCAAGATATGGGAATCACAAGCATCAATATGTTGTACATAATCGTTACCTCATTGTGTCTAGTGGCTCTAGCTGTTCAGGACCCTGACAGATGCAGTCTACGTCCCTCAAAACCTCACATTTCCAGTCAATAAAACACTCGAACCTATCAGTGACATCATTTGTGAGTGATCCCACATTTTATTATTGCGAGGGGTTGCGCTTGTCTGGTTATTGTATTTATGCATTAGTTAAAGATGTATGGATTTGTAAACAGATTAGGAATATTTTATATAGAGTTGGGAACATTCCCGGAAATATTTTCGGCAATGTTTCTGGACTAATTAAAATGCTGTAATAATTCCCTTATTTTTATTTTTAATGTTTGCATGTAATCCGATTAGAGACAAGACAACGTTACTACAAATAAAAACTTTTTTAATTACTATGAGAAACCAGATGCTGTCATTTATTTGATTTATTACATTTTATTAATAATTATGTCCACTTGCATCTTTTACATCTTGTTAGACTGGAAACGTGTTTAAACTTATTGAAAGTTAACGACTTATACAACCAATGGTAAACAAAATAGTGTTTTTTGCTCTGTAGATAAATGTTTGAGGGATAGTCCACAAATGACGTCATTAAAAAATTCTTATTTTTAAAACCTTAAATTGTCTCTGTTTTCCATATGCCACTAGCTGCAGCTTCATGATGCATGGCTCCCGGCGTTAAATCTGCAATAAAATGCAACTTCACTGTTGTTATTATTGATGCTAGAAGGGCGTGCACAAATTACGTGGTATACTTTTTGCGCTGCTAGCGTGTGCATGTAGTCAGCACTGCTAAGAGATCTCCATTACTTTCTTTTCTCTATCTTTGTGAATTCTAAGAATTTTGTGAGTCACAAAATTTTGTTGCGGTTATGCTTTCTTATACAATAGATAAAGTTTAAGAAATCGTAGTATTAGGCTCGTTTGGCTGTGAGACTGAATGTTTAGTTTAGTGTAAACTTTTTCTGTTTTTTGTCCCTTTTTTTGGGCAGTGTGAATTTAAAAAATAATTAAAAAAACATTAAAAATTGTTTTGTATTAATAAAAAATTATAAGTAATAATTAAATATTAAGTTACTAACATTAAGTTCGTGAAAGATTTTTAAAATGGAAAATCAAAACCAAATCATACAAGTAACTAGGGTGTTGTGCTGTGGGGCACGGACGTGGTCCCTACTTATCGGATGGCTAGAAACTGTAAGTTAGGGTTATTGGAATATTAAATTGGTAAAATTTTTAAGGGATTGTCCATAAATAGTGTCATCGAATTATCTATATTTTTTAAACTAATTATAATAATTATGATCCAGGACTAAAATAAAGTATTAACTAATTAATTTAACTAATTATGTCAAAAAACTTATATAAGAGACATATTGTCCCTGCGGATGACTTTGTTTGTGGACGACCCTTTAAAATTTGTGAAATCCATACAATATCCTGCAAAAAAAAACCTGGTGCGATTAGTAAATTGTATTTTTACAGATTGGAAGTGCTTTATTTATCCTTATAACATGCATTTTGTTTATGGAAACTGGTCCTTTTCACAAGGAAGCTAAGGGTCAAGGTATTTTTAAAAAAATTATTAAATTAATGTAAATACCTTATTTTTACGTTCTTATTGGATTTATTTTGGTTGTTTTGTTCAATATTTTCATAGAATAATTCTTATTATTTGTGTTTGTCCTTTCTAAAAATTATAGGTCTCGTGATGTTTGTGACTGGACTCTTTGCCTCTGCCATTCAATTTCTGTCTGGCATTATTTTGATACTGGGAGTCAAGCAGGTCCAAAAACAATAAATGATTATTTTTAAATTAAAAAAGTACAAATTGGTTTTAAATAATTATTTAGAAAAAATATTTAAATTTACTTTTATCTTACACTAATTTATCCGACTAAATTGTTTTTCATTTGTAATTATAGCAAAGTGCAAGAAAATTAAAAATTTGGTCCATCGTTCAAATGGTTCTCGTAGTTTTTTCTTGTCATTGAAGCCGTCCACTCAATATTTTCTGGAGGTTTTGTACAAAATATCGTTTTAATCCTTGAGAAATGTTTTGGCATTTGGATTGTTAACATTCACCGGCAGGAACTATTAAGTGATTTGCCAAGAGGAGGTTCTTGCCAAATTTAAACGGATTCTGTTTATTCGTAACACCAAACATAATGATTTTTTTTTATTTACACTAACTATGTATTGTATTTTCAGAATAGCTATAAATTAATAATTTTGTAGATACTGCATTTTGGTACCAGTAAAAAATAAATAAATATTTATTAGTCTTTTAAATTTTATTCTACTTTTTTTTGTATTGCCCTTTTAAATCTATCGGACATCTATCGGACATCATTTGTGGGCTATTCCAAATTTAAATATTGCTACTAAAATCTTAAGTTACGTTTACCTAATTGTTGAAATCATGCTTCTGTTAAAACAGTAATTATGGATTTGTGAACGGATAAGGAAATTTTCATAGAGTAGGGAATATTCCCGGAAATGTTTCCGTCAATGTTCTTGCACTAAATAATATTCAATAATAATTTTCAAATTTTTATTTTACATAGATTCAGGCAGAACACACGGAACATTTGGTTTTCCAATTTATTACATGTTGTTTATTACAGCCATAGAAATGCAGGTACCTACCTATTTACTACATCACCAGTGCAGAAGCAGTTTAGCAGAGATTTAATTGTGCTTTTTCACTAATATTATGCAGTCTATAGGCTACATCAAAATTGATAAAACTTATTTCATTAAGCGTATACATACAGTTGTATTGTATAACTAATTACTTCGCCTTGGAAAATAGTTTAAGGGATAGCTCACAAATGACGTCATGGAAAATCTCTACTTGTCGCAAATTTAATCAACTCCCTATGTGTCACGAGCTACAGCTTAACCACTGTGTAAATCGAAATCTTGAACACACGATGTCATCAGTAGTTATAGTAAGGCCAATTTCAACTACGAGCGACGTCAGTTGTGGACGATTCCTAATTTCCTGTAGCATTGATTACTTTTCTTTTAAATGATTGAAATCACCGTTACTTTATCTTTGTTACATTTTATCACTGCCTCAAGCTGTCAAGGTCAACGTCAAGGTCAATGCTTTTTCCTGTACTGACCATATTGGAATGCAGCTACAGTTTAGCAAAAATGAGACGTTGTTCTATTTTTGAAATGAAGAATTAAAACCGTGCAATACTCTAGAATTAAAATATGCTATGTGAAATGAGCTATAGTTTTAATAAGTAAAATGTTAACTAAGTATTTTTCAAAAATGTTCTATATAAATAGGCATTAGTAAGAAGTGCAAAATTTTCTATTTAATATTTTTGTAACGTAACCAATGTCTAGTTTACTTATTTTTAAGTAGTCAAAATGTTCTATTTACGTAATCACATGTTAGTGATATTCTAAATATTTTAATTTAGGCGCATGTTTTTACATTGTACTTGTACTATCATGACTTATCACTCACGACGTAATTTTGTCTGCCGGCGTTAAGTATAAAATAATTATACTGCAATCTAACTACTACACAGCTGATGAAGGATAGTGTGCATATGCTACGCGATATATATTTTGGTTTTCAAAAGGAAGGTGTTCAGGCCACCAATCATTCTACATGAGCGTACATACCACAAAAAAGGGGTGTAGTAGGATTATTTCTACTGTTTGTACTACGTCATTTATGAAAATTTCCTCAGCCTGTGTGTGCGTGTGTAATTATACAGAATGCAGACAGTGACAGGTGACAGGAGTAATTACTCCCAGACAACAGTTTTCTACTGCTCTGAATACTCGTGTTACCTTGGTGAATTCCTAGACGTTAGTGAGTCACAAAAGTGTGTTGTTATGATTCCTCCTCCATTGATCGCACAAGTTTAGGAAATCGCAGTAATAATTCCGTTTCGTAGAGAAAATGTGTGTCAAATTTACTGTACGATAGTTTTTTGTTTTTGCATTTGTTGGATCCCTATTAACTGACAGTATGGAGGTTGCAGCCATCAATTTGTTGTACATTATCATCACCTCCTTGTGTCTAGTGGCTGTGGCTCTGAACCCAGCAGTTACAGCTCCTCAAAATCTCATTTTTTCAGTTAATGAATAGCATAGTAGCCTAGCCAACTAATCAACCTACTGGTCACCTGTAAAATCATTTGTGGGTGATCCTAAATTTAAATATTGCTACTTCAATCTGTGGTTGCGTTTCCCTTATTGTTGAAATCATGCTTTAGTTAAAACAGTATGGAATTGTAAACGGAATAGGGAATATTAATAGAGTCGGAAATATTCCCGGAAATGTTGCCTTTATCTTTAAACGCCTTTTTTAACCAGTTTCGTTTTCCAAAAAAACATTTTTAATATTTACTAAAATAGTTTAAAACCTTTTAAAAAAAAATTTGACACTTTACAAAATTAATGTCCATGAGAATAATAGGTGTAGTTTTTAAGTACATATAAAAAAGAGTAAGCCAAAAATTTTGCAACTTAAGCTGCCTAATTATATTATGTGACATTTTGACACCTCACACGCGATGAGCTAAATATTAATACCAAATTTTATTTTGCATAGGCCACCTGAAAACAAATCCTAGATCTTCCTAACGTCAACGAAATTGAGATATGGCGATGACATAATGTATGGACGATCCTTCAATAATTAATAAAAACATATTTAAG
The DNA here is from genome assembly GCA_949802685.1 of Dicyrtomina minuta. Taxonomy (NCBI): domain Eukaryota; kingdom Metazoa; phylum Arthropoda; class Collembola; order Symphypleona; family Dicyrtomidae; genus Dicyrtomina; species Dicyrtomina minuta. The sequence continues at coordinate 2,602,860 of OX461810.1, read as the reverse complement.
TAAAGTAACTAAACTACTACACTTACAGTTTGGTCCGTTCCAATAACTAAGGACCACGGACCACATTTTCGCCAGACAACACCCCACTTGTCTACTCTGGATTTGATTTTCCAATTTTCTAAACAGTTGTTTGACAAACTCTCAAAAAATATTTAACATTTAAAACAGCTGTTTTAAAAGAAACAGCAAAAAAACACAACGCAAGGGAGAAACAAGTTGGCAAATAACTGGAACAATTATTAAACATTACACAAATAAATAAAATTGAAACAACATAATATCGTGTGCAAAGAACCAAACTAGCCAATATTCAATTTAAGCTAGAATCAAAATGAGCTATGTCATAAAAACAAAATCAGAAACATGCGTCAAATTTTAAATAAACATTTTTGAATACAAATATAAAATACATATTTTGGATCCCTGTTCACTCAAAATTAACGGCTTTAGGAGGTTTATATGTTTTACATTACCATAATCTCATAGTGTGCGTCATTTATGGGTAACCCCAATCTGTAAATTACTACTACAGTCTTTGGTTGCGTTTGTCAGATGTCGTATTGGAAACGAATTCAATTATTGTAATATTGCATCTGTTACAACAATAACGGAATTATTCGTGGAATTGGAATCATGGCATGAATTCCATGAACCGCGTAATTTATGCACGTCCCTCAGCTAGTGTGTGCCTGTGTATGCAGTCAGCAATACAATGTAAAGTAAACAGATCTCTACAACGTTCTGCTCTCTACTTTGGTGAATTCCAAGAATCTTGTGCATCACAACATGTGTTATTGTTATTCTTTTTTCTACGACTGTAAAAGTTTTGGCAATCGCACTAATTTATTATTTATTAAATCCGTTGGGTAGAGAGACTGTGTGTTAAATTTAGCGTCAAGTTGCTTTGATTTTTGTTCGCAAAATTTTCCTAACGTACATTGTGATTGTGTAAATTTAATTAATAAATAGAAATTATAATTCTTTAGTTTAAATAGGATAACAAGAATAACTATGTATTTTCTTTGGAAGCCTAAACCATTTTTAAAACCGGCTAATGATAAAAGCCCTACAGAGCCCAGCACTGAAATTAATGGGACCAACATAGAAACAGAAACTGGCCACGTTAATAACACATCTCGTATGTTTTATCTTATCACCGGGATGACACTTGTAAGTTTTTTTGTATTTAGTTCCAATCATTTACTAGCATATTTTCATTTATTACGGTTTAAATTGTTGTGTTTGTTATAGTAGAAATTAGAAAGATAGGATAATTTTGTAGTTACACAACAAAGCGTTTTTGTTATCTAATTATTTCTTTCACTTTTACAGTGCCTCAACATTTTTGTTTTACAATTAAATTTTGCTACCGTTCTACTAAATTACCACAAAACCGAATACAATGGAGCTATACGTAATTTTTTAATTGATTTTTTATATATATTTATTGAATAATTAATTGTTGTACCATTTTTAAAAACTGTTACAGTTTTTAATACACGAATGAAATTGTTATTGTTTTATTTCAGTGGCAATGGCATTGATGGTCATTGGACTTACGGTACAAATTGGAGCCTGCTTCACGGCTTTTTGCATTAGTACGTGTAAGGTAATAAATTAAGAAATTATTGATTATTTAAACCAGTTTACTTATGCTTTCAATTTGATCCTTAAAAATTATTTATTAATTACAGGAAAATAAAGAAAAGCTTAAAATTGTTTTTAAAGTTCAAGAATGCGCTTTTGTCTTTTATTTTTGTGCATTTTTTGGATCACTATTTGCTCAAAGTACGGGGCTAACAAGCGTCAATATGTTGTACATTATCGTCAACACAATGTGTCTAGTGTCTCTGGCTCTTCAGGAACGTAAGAGATGCAGTGTCCCAAAAACTTCACATTTCGAGTCATTAAAACGTTTTCCACTACTATCAGTTTCAGTTATTGCACATCACAAGGAAGTCAAAACAAATACAATTTTATAGAATATCGTCTGCAAATGATGTATAGATGTTGAAAACTCCCTATTTTAGGAACCTACATAATAGCCCTACCGCCAGTTTAACCACGGTGTAAATGGTTATCGTTTTAGCATGGAATGTCAGCATTAACGTAGTTACCCATTCAACCTAATAGTAACGTCATTTGTGCACGATCCTAAATTTTTTTAAAATGCGTTGTTGCTCTTGTATAATTATTGTATAACCATGCATTAGCTTAAGCAGTAATTACGGATTGGTAAACAGATTCGGAAATATTCTTATAGTTGGGAACATTCCTGGAAATGTGTCCGTCAATGTTCCTGTAATAAATAAAATGCTGCAACAATTCCACTATTTTTATTGTTTAATTTTGATTTTTGGCAGATAGAAAACACTACATAATTACAATGAATAAAAAATTGTTTATGTGTTTGGAAGTGCTTGTGCCATCCTGAGGACATGCCGTTTATTTCTAAATATAGATCATCATTGCATAAAAGCTAATGCCCAAGGTATTCCAAAACTATATTATTAAATAATTGTAGATAGAACATATTTAATTGTTATTGTAATTGCCTTTTTTTAAATTAATAAAAACAAAAACGAAAACGAAGACAGGAAACACGTCTTTCTCTAGTATATGGGACTCACATTGAACATTGTTTGTTACTGACCTCATCAACTTTGCTACTATATTTGTGGCCGGCATCATTTTGAAAATAGGAGTTTATCAGGTTTAAATTTAACTATAAATATTTGAAAATTAAAAAAAAATTAACATTCCATAATATTTATTAGAATTATGTGAAATTCACAAATTTTCAGATTTAATCATATACCAAATTGTTTGTATAATACTGGGCAATCCCAATCTACAAACTTCTACTACAGTCTTTGTTTGCGTTTGCCCGATGTCGTTTTTGAATCCAACTAAATTATTGTAAAATCGATTAAAACAATAACGGAATCATTCGCGGGCTTAGGAAAATTTCTGGAAATGTTTCCGTCAATGTTTCTGTACTGTACGACGTGTTTATCAACAATGACCGATATATTTTAGCATTTGTAAAAAGTGCAAAATTATTTATCGAAATATTTTTGAAACGTAACCAATGTCCAGTTTACTTGTTTGTGAAAGTGTTAAATGTTCTATTTTTGTACTAATTTGTAAAATTTCAAATATTTAAATTTTGGCTAAAGTTAATTATAATAACACTACATGTTTTTACACGGTAGTTTTGACTTTTCACTCACAATGAATGCCTGCTGACGTTGAATGTGCAATACACTGCAACCTATCTACCTACTACAGCTGATGAAGAAGCGTGCACAAGTTACGTGCTTTATATTTTGTTTTTTGAAACAAAGGTTTTCAGGCTACTATGATCATTTTTCATGAGCGTACATACCACAAAATAGGGCAGTGCAGTAGTAGAATTGAAAATTCCTGATTTTTATACTACGTAATTTATGAAACGTTCCTCAGCGTGTATGCGCGTGTTAATGCAGAATGCAGACAGGAGTAATTACTAACAGCCAACAGTTCTCTACTGCTCAACTATTTTTACATTGAGGAGCTCCCCGAATTTAGTGGGTCACAACGATGTGTTGTTGTTATGATTCCTTCCTTATCGATCGCACAAGTTTATGCAATCGCATAGTATCCAGTCCGTTTGGTAGAGAGAAAGTGTGCCTATTTTACTGTACGCTAGTTTTGTTTTTTGTCCTTCAAAGTTTTCATTTTGTGCTGTGTAAGTATTAGAAATAAATAAAAAAAAATAATGTTTTGGTTTAAATCAAATATTGAAAATAGCTACTATGCCGTTCCTCCTTTGGAAACGTAAACAATTTCCAAAACCAGATTACGATAGAAACCTTACAACAGAGTCCAGCATTAACAACGGGACCAACATAGAAACAGAAACAAGCCACGTTAATAACACAGTTATGAGTTTTTATCTAATCACTGGGATCACACTTGTGAGTTTTTCTGTATTTAACTTTAATCACTGAACATACTTGGGTAATTATTAGAATTTAAAATATTGTGTTTCCTATAGTAAAGACATATGGGATATTTTTTTTATTTAATTACAAACCTAATAGTTTTGTTTTGTTTTCATTTCACTTGTGCACAGGTTCTCAACATTTTTGTATTAGGTTTGAATTCGCTTATTCTTCTTGACATTAACCAGAGCATCTTCTACGATGGCGCTATGCGTAAATTTTAATGCATTCTTTAAACACAGTAATAGAAATTGTTTTTTTAATATTGCAAGAACAATATTTATATTTTTTTGTTGCAGTGGCAACGACGTTGATGGTCATTGGGATAATGGTACAAATTGTGGCCAGCTCCCACGCAAAACAGATCTGTAGATTTCGATAGATTTATACTGTAGAAATTCGGCATATGAATTTCGGACATTTCCGATGACGCTACTCCTACGGCATCCTATAGGGCCCTATTGCCTATCACAAATTCGAAAAAAATTTCCGCCCGAGCGAGGATTCGAACCCAGGCCCTCAACTTCTGTACACATTACACTACCTCACTGCGCTACAACGACTTTGTTGAGAGAATTGTGAAATAAGGGGTACTTGTACTATCCCATTAATTTTCAATTCACTTTTGTGGCTAAAGTTAATTATTTTTTTAACTGATTTTTACATTTTATGAGTCTTTTGAGTTAATTTATTGTTTTTTTATACTTTTATCCGAGTCATATGCTAAATTGGTGTAAATTTTGAAAAATGTTCGAAAATAATATTATTTTTGAAATTCCCTTGTTTAAAATAAATTTTGGTGCCACACAATACTCATTATTCACAAATATTCAATGGGATCACCCCTTGTTTGTAGCGTCGGGTTTCGTAGTGTGTAGTTTCGTAGATCGGGATTCGGAGCTTCAGGTTTCGTAGCATGCCTTGTTTGTAGCGTAATGCGTTTCGAAGATCCCGGTTTCGTAGCTAATGTTTTTCGTAGCTTATGTGAAATGAACTAAATGTATGCAATAATAGTGAGCACGTACACATTGAATGGTGATTGTATATATAAGTTATTTTTATTGAAATTCGCAACCCAGATTAAAAACAAATTACCCTGAAGTTTAAAGGTTCGACATACAAAATAAATATTACCAAAAATAATTATGCCATCTTCTAGGCCGTTGATTAATAAAATAATGTCAAAAAATAAATGATGTGTAAAATAAACAAAATAAAGGGAAACGTGTCGTATGCGCTTGATAACGCTTTTTCTTTTAATTTTGTAGCAACTTTAGTTTTTGCAATTTCTGTTGGCGACGGTAAATGTCCCTTGTGATCCTGGGTCACAGTAACTGACTTATTAAAATGCACAATTAGTCGTCCGAGGCAAACACGGCCCTTATTTCTTCGACACACATAGTGAGTATTCCCTCCGTCTGTTTTTTTCTCGAACGTGTACTCGAAACCGTTGCAAGCACCTACTTCGCGACCCCGCTTAGTCTTTGCAATTATTTTGAATTTCAATTTTTCAATACTTTTATTATTTTCCTCGCAATAATCACTAGCTTCAAATTCGAAATCACTAATTTCGATAAAGGAGTCCATTTTATGAAGTGCTGCTGACGAAGTAATCTACAGACTGCCAGCTCTGACGATTGCTTTCTGTGATTCCAAGAATATGACACGACCTGTTATCATGATATTCAAATGCTATGCTAATTGCAAATAACATAAAATTTAAACACGCTGTATTCATTTCCTTCAAACAAATACCTTTTCTATTATTGGAGCCTAGAGCGAGGATACTGGCTCCACTATTTAGACTACTTTTTCCATTCAAACTAATTTTTACCCAAGTAGATGTGTTACTTACTGAATTTTAAAAAATTCACAAAGTACATCGGCCATAATAACTTGGATATACTGTAGAGGCAACCGAAAGTGATGGCTAGCAAAGATAAAGCTGCCATTTGTTTGCATGCAAAATTCATCTTTGCCAGCCTTCACTTTCGGTTTTCTCTACTATACAATCACCATTCAATGTGTACGTGCTCACTTCTATTGCATAAATTTAGTTCATCTCACATAAGCTACGAAAAACATTAGCTACGAAACAGGGATCTTCGAAACGCATTACGCTACAAACAAGGCACGCTACGAAACCTGAAGCTCCGAATCCCGATCTACGAAACTACACACTACGAAACCTGACGCTACAAACAAGCGCTGTACCATTCAATGACCTAGGTCAAAGGTCATTTTATTTAGTCATCGTAATAATTAGGTCCGATTCTATCCTATAGGATTATTTTCTATAGGTAGAATTAGTAAAGGATGCCATAGGAACCGATGGAATGTTTTACGTTTTACTTGAAATACCCTTCTCCTATAGGATCCGATGTCATACTATTGCGTGGGCTGCACGGCTATAGGTATTATTTGGTATAAGGTAATTAAATAATCATTTTCTTTTAAAACGAAAAATGAATGAAATAAATGATAACACTTAAACTAAAAGTATGTATATGGATCCTAAAGCTTACAAGTTACCCTGATTAATTAATTACAGGATAATGAAAAGAAGCTCAAGATTGTTTTCAGAGTTCAAGAATGCGCTTGCGTGTTGTTTGCTTTAGCATTAGTTGGTTACTTATTTACTGAAGATATGGGGGATACAACTATTAGGACTATCAATATTTTGTACATTCTCATAACCTCTGTGTGTGTAGTGGCTCTGGCTCTTAATCCGACAGCTACAGCCCGTTAAAATCTCATATTTCCAGTTAATAAATAGCTTCCCTACTAGTAGCCTAGTGAACCATTGCACCTACCGGTGACATCATTTGTGGGCGATCCCAAATTTAAAAATTGCTACTCAAATATTTGGTTGCGTTTCTCCTATTGTTGTAATCATTCTTCAGTTAAAACAGTAATTATCGATTCGTAAACGGACTAGAAAATATTCAAAGAGTGGGGAATATTCCTAGAAATGTTGCTGTCAATGTTCCTTTACTTATTATAATTCGTTATATATTTCCATACTTTTATTTTTGATATAAACATAATATGGAAGACGTCACACAATTTAATATGAATAAAATCGTTGTTAATCTCTATGTGAAACTAGAATCCGTCAGTGATTTGATTTAATTATTACATTTTTATTATCATGTCAATTTGCATTTTAGACTGTGTACATTTCAAAACTGATTTAAAGTTTAAAACACAGGCACAATTCTTTAAGTTGTTTCACAAGTATTGGCGCTAGGAAGAATGGCGACATGACAAATGGCAAGGGGACGAATTGATTTGAGACGAGTGATGCGGGTACCATTTGATCCCACTGATGACGTCATTTGTAGAGTAGACGTTCTTCTATACACCTACAAATAAGAAATAACAAAAACTAACTGGATTTTTCAATTTAGGAATATGTTATTATAAGGTAAATTTTGAACCTGCGTAACTCCAAAAATCAAAATAATTTCCGAATGAGCAGAATATCAAATGCTGTTAGTCACAAATATTACGAGGCCTATATCTTTAAAGGAGATGAGCGCCGCCTTTATGTCATCTTGGCCTATTTTATTGTTGTCTATCGATTAAAGGAAAACAAATACAATTAAAATAAAATTTTTTTATTTTTATTGTAAAAAAAATTATTTTTATTCTCAAAACACGCAAATGGAACATTTTACACATTTTAAAAACATGTCTATTGAAAAAATGTAACGTCATTTGTTGGCAACCCCAATCTGCAAATTACTGCTACAGTCTTTATTTTCATTTGTCAGATGTCGTATTGGAAACGAATTTAATTTATAGTAAAAAGGCATAATTATGTTAAAACAATAACGGAATTATTTATGGGCTTGGAAACATTTCCGGAAATGTTCCTGTCGATGTTTCTGCACTAAATAAAATTCTTTAACTATTCACTAATTTGTAATATTAAATAACTTATTTATTATAATTAACTTGTAAATAATGTGTTTTGTTTTTACTGTGTCCTAATGGCAAGCGTAATAGTGCACCAGTTGTAAGTAAAATTTCACTATCTGTCTGCACGTAAACAGATGGGAGACACGACAAATTTTCTAATAATAAAAAGGTGTTTAGTTGTTCTGTGAAACCCGAACGCATTATTTATTTGATTTATTGATTATTTTATATTGCTAAGTTAGCAATATAAATATATGTATAGCTAACCTATGCACAGCATTACCAGTGTAATAGCAGTGCCGCCAAAATTTAAGTCTGATTTTTTTAAAAAACAAAATAGTGGTTCATAGGCTACGGAACAATTGAGTCTTTCCCGTACCTAATGATCCTATAAATTCCGATCGTTTTTGTCTATGGGAAATACACAAGGGTGCACCGAGATTATAGAGACAAAGTTACCTTTAATTTTTAGTATGTAGAACCCGGCGATGAATAAACTTAGTATTTTCAATGTGTTCTCCGTTCAGTTTGGATACAGTACGTAGTCTTTGTTTCCACGATCCGAATACTTCTCGGCGCTTTTCAGGGGTGACTTTGTTCCACTCATCGTTTAATACTTTCCAAAGCCCTTCAAGGGTGGATGCTTTTCGTTTAAATAATGCTTGTTTTAAGCAACCAAAACAAAAAACGTCCATAGGACTTACATTGGGTGATTTGACGGGAATTTCTGAATTTAGAATTAATTTTATTCCGAGTCTTTCTTCCAAGCCTATAGAATACCACTGGGTTACCCGGGCAGTGTGCAAACTTGCCATATCATGATGCACAACGACCTTGTTGGTGTCCTCTCCGTAAAGTCGTGGGACTTAAACTTCCAATATAGGTTTTGAAACCTTGCCCACATAGTACTTTGAGTTTACCTTGACCTTTGGTGGGACTTCAATAAGTGGCAGCACCCCACGACCCGTCAATGCACCAACAACCATTATCTTGTCACCGAACTTTTCTCTCTTATTCACCGCCGGATTAACATCTAATTCTTTGTCCTTAGTATAGAGAAATCTCCTCTCCCCATTACAGTCCTGAACGTAAAAAATTGTCTCGTCTAGAGTTACTGCAAATTCGGACTTACTACCTGCAAGGTTCTCTTCGTACAGCTTCCGGGCGTTAGTTTTTCGGACTTGTTTGTGTTTATCAGACAACAGATGGACACGCGTCTTTTTTCGAGTAGTTTTACTTAGATCTTCTATTATTATTCGCCTTACAGTAGAACGAGATACTCCTACTTGCTTTGCCATAGCACGTTGAGATAAGGGGTTGACATTAGAAGTCATTCGGTCAACTATTTTTATAATACCCGGATTTACAACTTTACAAGGGTACACGTTTGGGAGCCGAGAAAGCCCCAAACCTGCAGCTGCTCTTCGTTTTCCAACAGAATTTACAACACGATTAACAGTGCTAACGGAAACAGGTATTTCTGCATTGTTGAGCATCGCTGCTATTTTTTTACACGGGTATTTAGGTTCGGAAAGCACCCGGATGCGGGTTTCAACTTCAAAGTCTATTTTTGGGCCCATTTTAAAAGCTACAGTTACGAATTTTTGCACACGTAAGCCTAAATGCCTTGTTCATAGTATGTTAAATTGCCGCGGTTCTTATGCGAAGAATACGGTGAACAATTAGTATTTTAGTTTGTCTCTATAATCTCGGCGCACCCCTGTATCAGTCGGAATTTGGGACATCTCCGACACCTTCGTCCTATAGATTTTTTTCCGACAGAAATTCTCCGAAAGCGAAAAAAATATTTATCCGAGCGCGGGATTCGAACCCAGGACCTTCCGTTATATTGTCGCTGCTTCTACTTACTGCTCCACCATGCTAATATTAGAAGTATTGGAAAATAAGTCAACCATATACAGTCACTATGTAGTTTCTTAAACGCTAATTATCTCATTCATTTTGATTATACAAAAGCAATATGTATCTTAATTAACGTTTTCACTAAATTAGACATTTTGTTTTTATTAAACATTGTTTTTAATACTTTTATTGAAGCTAACGGCATGGTAAATATTTTTTTAAACCAAAAAAAATTGTAAATAGAATAAATGTTTTGCCAAACTCAGTTATGTTTAATTACAAACGTAAATACAGCTGTTACCAACTGAACCAAGTGCAAAGATTGTTGATATTATTTTTATAAATTCAATAATTTTTAAAAGTTTAAATTACTTTAATATTTAGAATTTGAAAAGAATGTTATCTAAATTCTGTGGTACTATGAGTAATACGAGGAAATATGAGGAATACGATGCAATGTAAAAAATAAGACAGAACGATTTGAGCTTTTGAACGAAGCAGACGTTCACGACATTTTATCTTGAAATTGATTTGATTATGAGATTTGTAATGAAAAGTGTAATTTATTGAAATAAAGGAAATGTGAATATTTATGTAAAATATTATTACGAGAATAATATTTCATTGACGATTGAAACCGAATTTACTTCAGTGACGACACCGATAATTTATGGTCGTTAACATCGGGGGCTCAACAGCTGATTTGAATCTGATACCTTCTTGCACTGAACTTGGAATTATTGCTCATGGAGTCTGATGCTGGTTCACCTGATCACCGCCGGAGTTTGAGGCTCAACGCCGGACGTCCTCCTAGTCGCTACGGTTTTCCGAGGTCACGTAATTCGGGTGTGGGAGCGGGCGAGGGTTTGGGGGATGGGTCTACTGTTGCTCATTCTTCTGCGTACAGTCAGCATACTACGTTGTCTCCTGTGGGGTCGACGGTGACCCGAAATGTAAATTTGTTTGGACAAGGTGCTCCTTCGTCCAGTCATGCATCCGATAGTCGTCGAACTACGGATGCCGAGCGGGAATACGACGACGAAATGTCCTGCATTAAAGACAATTTGTTTCTGGCTCAGCGGCGGGTAGAAGCGGAAGCGGAACTTTGCCGCGTTCGCGCTCAACGAAGATTAGACAGTACACGAAGGGATGTGAATGCTCGTAATTGTATTTATCGTTTTCGCCTTCAAAATGAAGTGCCTGCTGCGGCCGCCGGAAGTCGTGTTCCTCCGCATTCAGTCCGCGCATCTGCACCGGCACCGATACCGCAGTTAATACCTGCACCGGCACCAATGCCGCCACCGGCACCAGTACCGGCACCAGTGCCTGCACCTGCACCCGGTTTGGACCTGAATAATTTTTTCCGGACTTTTCATGCTGATTATGAATTGCAGCCGATGATAAAAGATTTACGGGAATATGAGAATTTGGGCTGGAAGACACCCGAATTGAAATTAGATCCTCCGATCATGACTTCTACTCCGATTCCAGCCGCTCAGCCGATTAGTTCTATTGGCACGGATATTGCTCAGGGCATTGTTGCTGGCTTGCAACAATTAATTCCACAGATGACTGCACCGCGTGTTGCACCTTCATCTGCTGATTGCGTCGCTCGTGAATTTTTAAAACAGCAGACAGTGGATAAAGATCTTCCTGTATCCAATAGGGAACCCGAGGAGTGGCTGGCGTTCATAACTTAGTATCGGGAAACGAACAGAATTTGAAATTTTGAAAATTTTGAAAATTTGGTCCGTTTGCAAAAGTGTCTCAAGGGGAAAGCTCGCGAGGCTGTCCAGCTTATTTTAAATCTAGCTGGCAATGTTCCGCAAATTATTCAGACATTGGAAGATCGTTTTGGGCAACCGCAACACATTGTGCTACATCTAATTTCTAAGGCGAAGAATGCTGCGCCGCCGCGCCGAGGGCGGCCTGACTCCATATGTACCTTTGCTACTATGGTTCAGAACATGGTAATGACGATGGAGGCATTACATTGCGAAGGTGATTTGGCTAACTCCCAGTTACCTCGTGAATTGGCGATGAAGTTACCTGAATGGATGCAGGAGCAGTGGTGTGAGTATTCTATTGCCCGTCATGGCGTTTCTACTCTTTCTATTTTCTCTACTTGGCTTACCAAAAAATCAAGAGTGGCTAGTCTTCATGCTTTGTTAAAGCCCGATTTTGAAGATCGCGATCGCACCCGCGACCAAGATCGGTGGGGGGAACGAGGTCGAGGGGAGAAGAGAACAAACCCAGGCACAGTACTGCATGCTTATGAGAAAAAACCACGGATTTCTGAGAAAAGCAACGTATGTTTTGTATGTGGTAAAGTGGACCACCGTATTGATCGTTGCCCTAAATTTCTTGCGTTGGACAACCCTGGTAGATGGAAGATGGCCACTGACAAAAAATTATGTTTTCGTTGCCTCATGCCTGGACACCGCTTGCCTGATTGCCGTAATAAATTTACTTGCAAGGTCGATGGCTGTAATGATGGAAGTCACCACACCCTACTACACCGTTCCAAAGATAAAACTAAAACCGCAGAAGTAGTGGCTCGTGTTTCGAATTCTAGTACTTCAAAAGTACTTCTTCGAATGATACCAGTGAAGTTGTTTGGTCCTGATAGCAGCACTGTGGTCTACGCTTTATTAGACAAAGGTTCTACGATGACACTCATGGAAGCTGATTTGGCAACGGAACTTGGACTGACTGGTCCTCTTCAACCTCTTTGTATGCAATGGACTCATGATGTAATCCGTCATGATGCAGAGTCTCGCAGGGTAGCAGTTGGAATTTCTGGAGTTTCTCTTGGAGCTACAAAATTTCATATGGACTACGTCCGGACAGTTTCTTCTATAAATTTACCTTCTCAAACGAATGAAATGGACGATTTTGTTGGTAACTGGCCCTATTTAAAAGATGTTCCATTTTCTTCCTACTCTAATATTCGACCACGGCTTATCATTGGTCAAGACAATATACTGCTGTCTGCTCTAAGAAAAGTTCTTCACAGTACTTGGGGTACTCCTGTGGCTACTCGTACATGGCTGGGGTGGGTGGTGCATGGGTCGCAACCTGCTGTGGGGAAAATCGACCAAGCATTTTCGTTTCACGTGTGTGACTCTATTGACCAATGATTGAATATTTTGCAGCATCTTGTGAAGGAGTCCTTCTCCATTAAAAATATGGGCGTTTGTATTACAAATTCTAATTCTGCATCTAAACAAGATATGCGAGCACAGAAGATTTTAGAAGCTACTACATTTCGTGTTGGAGATAGATGGCAGACTGGATTGCTTTGGCGTCGTGACGATATTTTAACACCTGATAGCAAGCCGGTTGCGTTGCACCGGTTATCTTGCCTGGAGCGTCGCATGGATGGCGATCCTATTTTCGCAGAAGAGTATTGTGCAAAAATTTAAGATTTACTTGACAAGGGTTACGTCCGAAAATTGACTTCTGCTGAAGTAGTTATTCGAAATTCTCGTGAATGGTATTTGCCCCATTTTGGAGTAGTTAACCCGAATAAACTTGGAAAACTACTTCCTGTGTTTGACTTGGCCGCTAAATCTCGTGGCGTCAGTTTAAACGATTTTTTACTGACTGGACCCGATTTATTGTTGTCTATTGTGGCTGTACGTTGGAGATTCCGAAAATACCAATATGCCTTTGCTGCAGACATCAAAGAGATGTTTTTACGCTTTTTAATTCCGCCTGCTGAGATTCATAGTCAACGACTTTTTTGGCGTGGGATGGAACGAAACCGTGAACCAGATGTGTATGCAGTAGTCGTTGTGTGTTTTAGGGCTACAAGTTCACCCTGCAATGCTAATTATGTGAAACTAAAAAATGCAGCTGAGTTTGAAAATCAGTATCCTAAAGCTAACAAGATGGTGAGATATCAGACTTACATGGATGACTATATGGGTGGAGGCGCCACCAAAGCTGATACAACCAAATTGGTTCATGATTTGATCGAAGTGCATCGCCTTGGGGGTATGGAACTCTGTAATTGGACATCTAATTCTAAGAATATTTTAGACTCAATCCCGACCGCTCTTAAAGCTGCTGGTGTCAAGGATCTTAGTCCTGATAGTGAAATTCCTGTAGAGCGAGTTCTTGGAATGTACTGGAATCCCGATGGTGATTTTTTTACGTACTAATTAAATTTCCATAAAGTGGATCCTGCGATCAAGGATGGTTCTCGCATTCCTACTAAACGACAGATTCTGCAACTCATTATGTCCGTCTTTGACCCGCTCGGATTTTTGGTGTTTTTTGTGATAAAAGCACGAATCTTACTGCAGGACGTCTGGAGAGTACCTATGAACTGGGATGACAAAATCGCTGGTGACTTAGTTCCTCGTTGGCCAAAATGGGTCAAGGAGCTCCAATACATAACTGAAGTCCAAATTCCACGATTTTACTCTGCACATTTGGAATCCGCAACGTCCTTGGATTTGCATGTTTTTTGCGATGCCAGTGAGCTTGCATACGCTGCAGTGGCGTATTTGCGTATTTTATTGCCCGGTGGCGCTGTAGAAGTGGTTCTTGTAGGCGCTAAAGCTCGTGTTGCGTCTCTTAAAAAAATGTCTATCCCTCGCATGGAGCTTCAGGCAGCGTTGCTTGCTGCTCGCCTGTACGTTACAATCAAGTCTGAGCTACAGCTGTCCTTTCACAAGTCGTTTTTTTTGGTCCGATTCTATGACAGTGCTGGGTTGGCTACGAACTGAATCTCGCCGTCTTGGTCAATACGTTGCCAACAGGGTGGGAGAAATATTAAAATCGACCAACGTTAGTGAATGGAGTTGTATTGGAACCAAGGATAATGTTGCAGATGATGCAACACGAGATTCTAAGCCGTGTGATTTTTCCAATAATAATCAGTGGTTCAGTGGCCCAGAATTTTTAAAGAATCCTGAAGAGTCATGGCCGAAAGAGAAGCGACGCACATGCACAAATAAAATATATGAAGTAATTTGTCTTGGCGTTGTTACTGATGGGCACGATGTTTTACCGGACATCACAAGATTTAATTCATTTACAAAATTATTTCGGACAACGGCTTGGATAATGAGATTTATTGAAAAATGCAAAAATAGAAACAAATATACTCCTTGGTTGACGTCAGAGGAAATAAAGAAAGCTGAAATTCTTTGGTTCAAGAGAGTTCAGAAAGATTCTTTTAAATCCGAATTTAATTGTTTAAATAACAACAAATCAGTCGAACGGTCAAGCAAGTTGTTTTTATTGTCACCTATTTTAAACGAAGAAGGGCTTATTGTTTTGAAGGGTAGAATTGATCAGGCTATGATTTTAGACAATTCTGTGAAAAAACCTGTTTTCTTGGACCCAGCTTATGCTCTGACTAAATTATTAGTGAAAAAGTATCATTAAGATATGAATCATCAGGGTCAAGAAACCATAATCAATGAAATTCGGCAACGGTTTTGGATAATAGACATAAGGCAAGCTGTGAAGAATTCATTTAGAAATTGTCAGCTTTGTAAAAATATGAACTGTAAACCAATCATTCCGGAAATGGGGCAATTACCAGAATTCAGATTTATGAAAAAAGTAAGACCTTTTAGTTTCAGTGGTCTCGATTTCTTTGGCCCCATTGCCATCAAAAATGGAAAAAAATGTGAAAAAAGATATGGCGTCATTTTCAGCTGTATGAGCACAAGAGCTATACATTTGGAACTTGCTGGGTCATTGAATACAGATTCTGCTATTAATGCAATAAGGCGATTTATTGCAAGACGAGGGCAGCCTTATTAAATATTGTCTGACAATGGAACAAATTTCAAAGCAGCAGATGTAGAATTAAAAAGAGCAATCGATTCCTTGGATAAAGCTAAAATAGTAGACTCAACTTTCGCAAAGGCTATAAAATAGAATTTTTTACCGCCAGCATCGCCACACATGGGTGGTAGTTAGGAGCGTTTGATAAGATCGGTCAAGGTAGCTTTAAAGTTTGTTTTAAAGGGAATGGTACCTACTGAGGAAGTTCTGTATACGTTTCTTGTGGAGATAGAACATATTATAAATTCACGACCATTGACACAAGTTTCTGTTGATCATAAAGACCCGAAAAGTCTGACACCAAATCATTTTTTGCTTGGTAGTTCAAGTGGTGTGTCCGCTCCAGGGGATTTTTCTACTGCCAAGGATTTGAAAAAGCAATGGCGATTCGTTCAACTTCTTACCGATCAATTTTGGAAACGTTGGGTCAAGGAATTTTTACCAACACTAGCTCGTCGTACCAAGTGGACAATTCCTGTAAAACCTATTGCTGTTGGAGATGTTGTTGTGATTGTAGATGACAAAGGACCAAGGAATTCTTGGCCACTAGGTCGAATTGTTAATGTTTATCCTGGATTAGATGGACAAGTTCGAGTTGCAGACGTAAAGATGAACGCTGGGATTTTTCGACGACCAGTTCTAAAGTTGTGTAAGTTGGATGTAAATGGCAACGAAGATAAGGACGAAACAAGTTTTCCTTATGGGGGGTAGAATGTTACCAACTGAGCCAAATGCAAAGATTGTTGATATTATTTTTATAAATTCAATAATTTTTAAAAGTTTAAATTACTTAAATATTTACAATTAGAAAAGAATGTTATCTAAATTCTGTGGTACTATGAGTAATACGAGGAAATATGAGGAATACGATGCAATGTAAAAAATAAGACAGAACGATTTGAGCTTTTGAACGAAGCAGACGTTCACGACATTTTATCTTGAAATTGATTTGACTTTAAGATTTGTAATGAAAAGTGTAATTTATTAAAATAAAGGAAATGTGAATATTTATGTAAAATATTATTACGAGAATAATATTTCATTGACGATTGAAACCGAATTTACTTCAGTGACGACACTGATAATTTATGGTCGTTAACAACAGCATTTAATGCTTGTCAAATTTTATTATTACTAAATTTATCAAAATCTGATTTAATATCCTATAGTTATCTATAGGAGAAGGTTGGCTCGTATCCTACAGGCAAAAATTTTATCGGATTTGATGGGATCCGATGGTTACTATGTTAAAATATCCCAAAGACCCTTTTCCGATCGGGCCCGACGCTGTATTCAAGTACAGGTTCCGCTACCCACGACGTCATTTGTGGACGATCTCTAATTTTCTATAGCATTAATTACTGTTTTAAAGGTCTGAAATCACTATTGCGTTATACCTGTTATATTTCCGTCACCATATGAAGCTGTCAACATCAAAAATGAGCTTTCCTGTGTATTGACAATGTTAGAATTTCACGTTTTTGATTTTGAGATTTTTTACTAGGCAATTTATGCACGTCCCCAAGCTAGTGTGTGATTGTTTATGCAAATAGGTCTTTTCTATTTTTTTCTCTCAGTTTTGATGAATTTTAAAATTTTTGTGAGTAAACAATATTTATATTTGTTAATCTTTCTTCTGATGTCGTACAAATTTAATTATGATATCGCAGTAATAAGTCCATTTAGTAGAGAGACTGTGCGTCAAATTTAGTTCAAAGTTGCTTTGTTCTTCGTCCAGGAACTTTTTCTTGTGTGCAGTGTGAATTTTAATACGAAGAAATATTACTAATTCTTTATATTTAATAAAAAAATAACTATGTATTTGCTTTGAAAGCCTAAACTATTTCTCAAACCAGCTGATGACAAAAGCCCTACTGAGTCCAGCACTGACAATAATGAGACCAACATAGAAACAGAAACAGGCAACGTTAACAAGTCACCAGTAATTTTCTATCTTATTGCACGAATGACACTTGTGAGTTTTTATGTATTTATTAAAATAATTTTTAATTATTACGATTTAAACTTTTATTTCTGCTATAGTAGAATTAGAATTATGGGATAATTTTGTAATAAATTAAAAACCTAAATGTTTTTTTTTGGTATTCTGATTATTTCTTTTACTTTTCCACAGTGTATTAATATCTTTGTGTTACAATTAAATTTGGCCACCATTTTTCTAAAGTACCAAAATGCTGAATACGATAAAGCTTTATGTAATTTTTGAATTTATTTTTTAAATTTTTAATGAATATTATTTTATTGTAATAGTTTTTTAAATGTGTACAGTTTTTATTATGGAAATATAATTTTTATTGTTTTATTTTAGTAGACATGGCATTGATGGTCATTGGAATAACAGTTCAAATTGGAGCCTGCTTCACAGCTTATTGTATTAGTGCGTGTAAGGTAATTATTTAAAAAATAATTAGCTAATTCAATACTTATACTACTCGAACTGCTAGTTTCTTAAAATTTTGTATTACAATAGTTACAAGGGTTTAAAAATTTGGTTGTAAGAAATTCATTTGCTTGGACCTGAATAAATAATTACAGGAAAATAAAGGAAAGTTCCAAATTGTTTTTAAAGTTCAAGAGCGCGCTTTCATTTTTTATTTTTTTGGATTCAATGGACTTTTACTTGCTCATTGTTAATTTCATGGAACATGCGTTCTCGTTTTTACCTTGGAGTAGTCCATACATGATGTCACAAAAATTTTAATTTTGGTAGGATTCATTTACACACCTTGTAATTACTTCATTATCGTGTTGTGTTGTGAACGTCTGTCTTTAACTTGGTAAGGTATTATTCGAGTAGAATTATTATCCTTGTGAATAACATTTTGTATCTACTATCTCTTTTAATTACATAATTAGAATGCAGAATGAAATAAAAGCCATAGCGTAGCATTTTAATTGTCAACACCAATTCCCAGAATCAATCTGACGTATGTTACCATCCCCCCACTACAGTTTACAATTTACAACAAAAAAGCAGTTGAATATTGAGTCTCCTTGTGTCAATTTCAATTTTTCATATGTTTCTGCGTTGAAATTTACGTTTTTAAAAGACAGCTGCTTTGCAAGTTTGACTTCCAAACATTAATTATTATCAAACAAGTTTTTAAAAATGGAAAACAAAATCCGAAAGAGGCAAGTAAGTTACTGTGGGGCAAGGACGTGGTCCCTAGTTATTGGATGGATACAAACTGTAAGCTGTGTTGATTAAAATTTTTATTTATAAATTAATAATTGATTACCATTTTTTAGGAATCGTCCACAAATGATGCTATCGCAATTTTCTATTTTTATATTCGTACGATTAGGTGCGGAAATAACTTATTGTCCGCGGTGAGCCATAATTATATATTGGGAGTTCCATTTGGTCTATGCAGGACCAAAATGACCCATATCCAATTTAGGCTGGAATTAAAATGAGCTATGTCATAAAAACAAATATTGAAACGTACGTAAAATTTTAATTGAAAGTTTTTAAAAATTGTTAAAAATTCTATTTATACGCTTTTTGAAAAGCACAAAATGTTCTATTTACATGTATTTTAAAAAGTACAAAATGTTCAATCTACATGCTTTTTGAAAAGTGCATAATGTTCTTTTTTCATGCTTTATTAAAAGTGCATAATGTTCTGTTTACATGCTTAATTAAAAGTGCATAATGTTGTGTTTACATGCTTTATAAAAAGTGCATTATGTTCTATATACATGCTTTTTCAAAAGTACATAATGTTCTATCTAAATTCTTTTTTAAAAGTATGAAATGTTCTATTGGCATGTTTTTGAAAAGTGTAGAATGTTCTATTTAAATCTAGTTAGGACATATTTGAATAATTATCTTTGTGAACAGTTGATATTGTTTTTAGCTACAAATCTACAAATCGATGTGGGTCATTTTAGTTTTTCACGGAACATATCCAGATTAAGCTAGAATTAAACTGAGCTATGTCAAAAAACAAAATATGTTAAACATACCGATGAAGAGACCCATTGTCCCTGCTATTGACTTTGTTTGTAGACGACCATTTAAAAGTAGCAAAATACTCAAAATATATCCTTAATTAAAAATTGTTGCGGTTATAAAATGGGATTATTACAGATTGGAAGTGCCTATGCCATCCTTAAAATATGCAAAATGTTTTTCAAGTTAGATGATCGTTTATACGTAGAAGATAATGCCCGAGGTATCTATATACTAAATTACTTAATTAATGAAGGTTCAACATTTTTATGTTTATGTGCATGTATTTTGGTTCTATTAACTTCCAACTAATATTCCAATATTTTCATTGCCTTTTTTTTAAATCAATAAAACACAAAAACGTGAGCAAAGAAGACGAACAGGCTGGACGCGTCTTCCTCAAGTACATGGGAATCGCATTGTTTGTGACTTACCTCATCACCTTTGCCACTATATTTGTGTCCGGCATCATTTTGAAATTAGGAGTTTTTCAGGTACATATTTAACTATATGTATTTCAAAATTTAAAAAAAAACTAAAATTTTTAATAAGTAATAAAATTATATAAAACTCAAATTTTCTTCAAATTTAATCATTTAACGGAATGTATGTATAATTTGTAGCAAAATGCAAGAAAATTAAGAATTTGGTCCATCATTCAAATATTTATCATAGTCTTAAACGTAATCGCTGCTGTTCTTCTAATAATTTCTGACAATTATTATTATATCGCGGAAAATCTTATTTTAATTCTCATTACAATTTTCTTTATTTGGGTCGTGAACATTCATTGGCGTGAATTATTGAGCGCTTTGCCAAGAGGAAATTTTCGCACTAAAGTTTAACGGATGTCATTTGTATTTGCTGAATTTAGCAAGAGAAAATTAGCTGTCTACTCAATTTCCAAATAACGCACGCTTCTATAGCTTTACATAGTTGATGCAGTATATCTGATTCTTTTGTTCTTTTTATAATAAATTAATTCGTAAAGTACTAATTTTTCTTGTATACAATACAAAATTATAAACAATTTCTTACTTTATTTCTCTCATTTCCATTTAAAATTCTAATAAAAAACTATGTAAATGTTACAGTGTGAATTCGGATGATTCTTTATAAATATAACTTATAAGTAGTAAATGCAAAGTATTGATAGAGGCCGTGTGCTAGTTTTGCACTCATGATGAATCACATCGTACAAGACACCGTGTGCAAAATCTAAGAATCATGATTGAAGAAACAGTTGAAACTGCTATGTGGAAATAAATATCATTCATAAGTTAACCCACACACGGTATCTACGAATACTTCGATAAGGTGTTTTATTTATGATTAAACATTAAATATATGAAGTTAGAAGATGAGTGAGTCGTGTTTCACACACAATATCATGTGAAAGATGAGTGTGTGACTTGACTTCCGCCCTCCTCCTTCAATCATTTAATTATATATGATTGTCCTAATTAATAATGTAAAATGAAGAATAAAGAACAATAAGACAGAAGAGGAACCGAAGACTATTGACACTTTAATGTTTATTATGTTATAAAAACATGATGTCAATAGCCAGTAAGCATTTATTATTTAGTCTGGAACTCTGTTGAATTCAATGTGAATCCAGAGGTAACTCGGCATGCATTGTTAATTCAGAATTTACTTGGAACTTTAGTAAAAACTAGACTTTACCATCAAGCTATATTCTGTATTTATTTTAAGGTTTAATCTTTAGTTTCTAATTCTCTTATTTAAAAATTACTTTTATTTTAAATCAATGATTAAGACCTTCTAATTGCATTAAAGAATGATATTCTTCGTTATTCTTAAAACACACTGTATTTTCCTTCAATTTAATTATTTAATACGTCTACTCTCATAGAAAATATAATTACCCAGTCGGGTCCGCCACTGCCTTTTCCATAGTTCCATATCGTGCTAGGTCCGCCACTATCTAGTAAGTGCATAAGCACAAGTTTTTGTGACGATCCATCCATGCGAAATTGTACCCATATTTAAAAGATCTTCTAAAACTTCCCTGCGCAAAAACCGCACATGCTTGATCGCGACAACAATTAGAAGGTCTTCTACAACTGAGACGACTGATATAGTACTCAACTTCATCGTATATGTTGGCGGTGCAAATCACTATATTGGCTACACAATCCCAAAGGGAATACAGAGCACTTTTACAAAATGTAAGTGAAGATAAGATTTACTAATCCTTTCTTAGTAAAATACCAATGGAAGTTCCTCTTATGAAGGTCACCGTTAAACTAAACAGCTTCCACTCCGCTTTTGCTCTAATATATCCTTCTACTGCCCTCTAGCTTATCTCCAAAGTTTACTTACTGCTTCCCACTCTGGTCCTGGGTGTCGAAAATGTGGGTAATAACATAAATTACTTATGAGGTGCGAGCAAAAACCACACTAAACGTCTACAGTCAACAGTTTAATGTTGAATTTTGTGTTATTTAAGTTTGTAGACACAGGTACGCCTCGCCTTTGAAATAATTATAAGGGATAGTCCACAAATAACGTCATGGAAACATTTATAGTTTTGGGTCATTTAACTCTGTCATTCTTTGTCAACTGCTGCAGCCTTTCCGTTGCGTAAATTGATATCTTTACATGGAATATCATCAGTACCCGGGCTAGGTATGTAGGCATATTAATGCTGCTGATGACGTTATTTGTGAATGACTTCTAACTGTCTGCAGCATTGAGAACTGCACGTTGTGGTAGCTATTCTGGAAATAAGCTTAAAACCACAGTTATTTAATCACACCTAATTATATGTTATCACTGCCTTAAGCTGTCAACGTCGACAATCATATTTGGCATAATTAGAATGCATCCTCAATTCATGTGCTAATACGCCAGCTGCAGTAAACAATGCATGTTTATCTATCTACTACAGCTGATGACAGAGCGAGCACAAATTACGTGGTATATATTTTTTTAAAAGGGGTAGGTACGTAGGTTAACAGGCCACTAACCTTTTTACATGGGCGTAGGTATACTCACTGCAAAAAGTGGGGATGGTAAAATTCATTTCTATTTTTTGTCAACGTAGAAAACTTGTAGCATGTAATTATTGAAAAATAGCAGTTTTAAAATGATAAAATTATTCAAATGTTAACTTATTTTATTTTTTAAAAAAACTTGTTTTTGTGTGAAGAAGTGGTGAAGCAGGTAGAAATCTTGCTCGGCTTTTGACTAAGCGTTAAATTTATTATAAAATTGTTTAGATTTTTATTTGTAAAATATTCCTTCTGTGCAGAGTGAATTTTAATAAGTAAAGATATGAATTCATTAGGTAGGCTCTTGCAACTGTGCAACAGTGACTTACTTACGTTTTTTCTCTTTGAAATATTGAAAATAGGTATAAGTATTACTCTTTGGAAGCCTCAAATTTTTGTGAAACCAGCTGATGATGAAATCAACACAGAGTCCAGCACTCACAATAATGGAACCAAAATAGCAACAGAAACT
Organism: Dicyrtomina minuta; assembly: GCA_949802685.1. Classification (NCBI taxonomy): domain Eukaryota; kingdom Metazoa; phylum Arthropoda; class Collembola; order Symphypleona; family Dicyrtomidae; genus Dicyrtomina; species Dicyrtomina minuta. Next base: position 2,579,814 of record OX461810.1, on the reverse strand, counting down.
GGCCACGTTCGCACGTTTCTGAATTTTTGTTTTATTACTGGGATAAATCTTGTAAGTTTTTTGCAATCATTTTGCTGTATTTATTTTTAAGAAACTAATTTTTAGTTATTTGGGTTTAAAATATTTTGTTTTCTATAGTGGAAACATAAGATATTTTCAATTACAATAATTAATTATAGCTTGTTTGTTTTGTTTTTCTTGTATTTCTGCAGTGTCTTAACATTTTTGTGTTAGAATTGAACTTGGCTACCATTTTTCTAAATTACCAGAATACCGAATACGATGAAGCTATAAGTAATAATTATTTTAATTTATTTTTTTCAATGCATAATGAATATTATTATGTTCTACTATGCTTTAAAAATTGTACAGTTTTTATCACAAAAATATAATTTTTATTGTTTTATTGCAGTGTTAATGGCGTTAATGGCCATTGTGCTAACGGTCCAAATTAGAGCCTGCTTCACGGCTTTTTGCATTAGCGCGTGTAAGTGGTAAGGTTATTAATTAAAAAAATTAAAAACTAATTGATTGCCACTCGAACCACTAGTTTACCAACACATTTGCTTGATCCTTAATAGTTAATTAATTACAGGAAATAAAAAGAAGCTTTAGATTGTTTTGAGAGTTCAAGAATGCGCTTTGCTTTTTTATGTATTTGAATTTTCTAGATCCTTTCTGTGTTATAAAAATGTGCATTGGAATCGTTAATTTTTACAGAAATAATCGATAATGGTACAATAAGCAAAAAAGACAAAGAAAATAAACAAAGATTCATCAAGATTATAGCTCTCATAACCTTCGCTATTACCCTCGTTATTTCAGTCATCTAACTTGTTTCTGGCATCATTCTGATTTTAGGAGTTAAACAGGTTAGAAATAAAAATACATGAAATAATTAAACTATTTTTTAATTTTTGTTTCCTAATAAAAAAAATCACTTACAGAAATAATAACATGTTTGACTTGTGATTTAAAAACTTTGTTTTGGGTAGCAAAACGCCAAGAGACTTCAAATTTGGTACAGATTTCAAATTTTTGCCGTCTTCGGTGCGTGGTATACTATGTTGTTTTGGGTAGTTGGTAAATTAACTCAAAACCTGTTATCAATCGTTACCACATTTTGCTGCTTTTGGGTCGTGGACATTCATCGACAGGAATTGCTGAGTGCTTTTCCAGGAACTCAAAAAGTGTAGACAGATTTTGGTTTTGTTGTGTATACTTTGTTTTATTTGTTTTTAAATTCTAACTCTGAAAGATACCTAGAAAATTTCTTTGTGTATCCTACCACCACTTAAGCAACTCACTCAGACAACTGTTCTGCCAACTATGGTATTGTAAATTTTTGAATGATTGTAAAAATTCTCAATAAGTAGCCCATTTTTTAATACACTGTTGCTGTTAAATGTAAAGCTAAACATAACAAAGTTTTTTGAATAAATATATTTAACGAAATATTTGTACACTCAATTATTTAAATTAAATAATATTACTAATTATATTTAATTTTATGCAATTTCAAAATCTACAAATTTACAATAATGACTTCGTCGGCATAAAAAGCTGACTCTATTTTATTACAACCAAATTTATTCCTACATTTAATGTTATATTTACTTGTGTTTGAAAAGTGTGAGATGTACTATCTACATGTTTTTGAAAATTGTTAAATGTTCTATCCACATGTTCCTTAAAAGTGTAAAATGTTCTATCTACATGTTTTTGAAAATTGTTAAATGTTCTATCCACATGTTCCTTAAAAGTGTAAAATGTTCTATCTACATGTTTTTGAAAATTGTTAAATGTTCTATCCACATGTTCCTTAAAAGTGTAAAATGTTCTATCTACATGTTTTTGAAAGGTGTCAAATAATCTATCTGCATGTTTAAAAAAGTGTAAAATGTTCTATCTACATGTTTTTGAAAGGTGTCAAATAATCTATCTGCATGTTTAAAAAAGTGTGAAATGTTCTATCTACATGTTTTTGAAAGGTGAAAATGTTCTATCTGCATGTTTTAAACAAGTGTAAAATGTTCTACCTACATGTTTCTCAAAAGTGTAAAATGTTCTATCTACATGTTTCTCAAAAGTGTAAAATGTTCTATTTCGATGTTTTCGAAAAGTGCAAAATGTTCTATTCACATGTTTTTGAAAGGTAAAAATGTTCTATCTGCATGTTTTAAAAAATTGTAAAATGTTCTATGCAAAATACAGCGGCAAACAAGCCAGTGGTTGCCGCGCAGTGCCTCGGTTTGTATCGTTATGCCGGTGAAACGTCGGTTTCTACATGTTCGTTCGGTGACCGTTTCGCCAAAGAAGAGGCGTGCTTGACAGCAGCTATCAATGGAATGGACTTGGGGCAGAATCACTCTTCACCGACGACGCATGTATATCATGCAACTGGATACACTACTGTGTTGCATGGCAAAGGTTAAAGCTCAACCACCCAAATAGTTTTTATAAATACCCAAATTTTTTTCTTTTTTTTTTTTTGGCAAATGGTGATAAATCTAAAAAATAAATTTTTGAAAATTTTCTAGAAAATTCAAGAGTCCGCCTTAATTTAGGTAAATGTTTGCTATAATGCTTCGTCGCAGTTGCAGTCTTTTTTGGCAAAAATTCAAAGTTAAAAAAAAATAATGTTGTCTCACTTTTGTTTATTCGTCGTTGTTATCATAGACTTATCCGGTTTTGCCCAAAATGATGTTTCTCATGGTTTGCAGGGGCATTGCGAGAAATTTTTATGATTCGCTTAAATATTTAGCATGGATTGAAATTGGAAATGCCGATGGACTTATTGGCCAGCCTAAGAGCAACTTGGCCCTTCAGTACTTTCCACACTGCTTCCAAATACGTGAATGGATTCATTAAAAACTTCCTATCCTTCAGTTTCAGTGAAGCTAATTCTTTGTCGTTAATAAATATATCTGACAAGATAAGAGTGCCACGATTTTGATGTAGAGATTTTGTACCACCTAATTTATGCACGTCCCCTAGCTAGTACATGCTTGTATATGCAGTCATCTATGCTAAAAGATCTCTACTACTTTCTGCAATAATTATACCTTAGGGAGTTCCAAGAATTTTGTAGATCAACAAAGACTGATTTTAGTAATATGTTTTATACAATCGTGCCAGCTTAAGACATCGCGCAGTAATAATTAAGTTCGTTTGGTAAAAAGTATGTGTGTTGAAGTTACTGTAAAGTTGGTTTAATTTTTTTTAGCAAAATTTCGCTTGTGTGTAATGTGAATTCCTAATGAATAATAATATTATTACGTTGTACAATTTTTTTTCAAATTTTTACAGTTTTTATCACAAAAATATATTTTTTATATTTTTATTGCAGTGGTTATGGCGTTGATGGTCATTGGACTTACAGTCCAAATTGGAGCCTGCTTCGCAGCTTTTTGTATTGGTGCGTGTAAGGTAATAAATTAGAAAATAATTAGCAAATTCAATACTACTTGAACCACTAGTAATCCAAATTTTTGCATTACAAAATTACAAGGGTTTAGAATGTTTTGTTGTAAGAAATTCATTTGCCTAAACTTGAATATTTAATTACAGGGAAATGAAAGAAAGCTCAAGATTGCTTTCAGAGTTCAAAAATGCGCTTTCTTTTTTTATATTTTTGGATTTTCTAGATCCCTATTTGCTCCGAATACGAGGCTTACAAGCGTTAATATGGTGTACATTATCGTCAATTGGTTGTGTCTTTTAGTAGCGGTGGCTTTTTAGATACCTGAAAGATGCAGTCCCACAAAAATTTCCTATTTCGAGTCAATAAAAAATTTCCCACTTTTATTAGTTTCAGTAATTGCATATTATCAGGAAGTCAAAAACAAAAACAATGTTATAAAAGTTCGTCCACAAATAATGTAATGACGTTGGAATTTGTTCATTCTCGGACCCTAAATATTAACACTACCGTCGGCTCAAACATTTAGTAAATAGTTATAGTTTTAGCATGGAATGTCAGCACCATAGCCTAGTCACCCATTAAAACTACAAATGACATCATGTATGGACGATCCCAAATTTTTAAATTGCGTCGTCTAATATATTCCCCTTTGTCAACTGTTGCAGCTTAACCAGTACGTAAATGGCTAGCTTTACCATGGGATTTTGCTAGTGGCCATGTAGCCCTAATGATCTGAATCTGACCAATGACGTCATATGTGAACGATCCCCAACTAGGCAAATATTGACATACCAATTATGAATTTATTAGGAATTTGTTAAATTATAATTTTTTGAAACATGCCTAATAATTATATTTTATTTTTAAATTTGTTTTTGCAAAAAGTCTCAATTTTTTAAAGTGTTTCCAAAATGTGCACAATGTTCTACATAATTTAGTGTTTACAAAAATTGCAAAATAATATTTTTACATATTATTCTAACGTACACAATGTCTATGATATGAATTGGACGTTAAATAATTTTTTTTACACAGTGTCTAATTTTCTTGTTTGTAAAATTACAAAATGTTGTATGTACCTACCTATTCGCACGTTTTTTAAAAATTTTCATTTTTTTGCCAAATTTAAAAAAAAAACATTATTTTTAAGGCATAATTTTCTTGACTAATTTTTTCGAAAAATTGATAATTTTTAAATTTTGAAAAACTCTGAAATTACTTTTTAGAAAAAAGTCTAAACGTTAGAAAAAATCAAGTTCCGTCAAAATCAGATGAGAATGTAGAAGTCACAGGGTGGCAAAATATTAAAATTTAAATTTTTTTAAACTTTGGCGGGCTCCTGCGACCCAACAAAGCAAAATGCAATCGAGTTACTTTAGTTCGCTACTATTTAAAAGTAGCCTGATTGTTGTAGACATGACTTTTTGAAATTGGCGTGCACCATGTAAAACCATTCCCTTGTGAGTAATAATCATACACAAATTTTTATTTACAAGCTTCAAGATAATTACCTACGTTAATTTATTTTGTATGTATAAACTTAATTAAGTTTTTAGTAAAGCAGAAATATTAATAGGTAATTATAGTTTTGACTTTTCACTCATTTTTGATTTCTGTAGTAAGTAATTTCTGCACGTTTCTAAGGCAGTACAAGCGTCTGTAAGTGGTCAGCAATACTCAGAGATCTTTACTACATTATACGTTCTACGTTTTTAATTATAGAAATTTTGTGAGTCGCAAAAGTTTATTGGCGGCATTTCGTTTTTTTCTTCCATCCAACCAGTGACGTCATTGGTGGGCGATCCTAAATTTCCAAATTGCTACTAAAGTCATTAGTTGCGTTTGTCTGGTTTCATATTGGAAACAAAACTATTTAATTATCGTAAAAGTTTATCAGGTAAAACAATAAAAGAATTATTTATAGGCATAGGAACATTCAAGGAAATGTTTCCGTAAATGTTACCGCACTAAATATAATTAATTCAATAATATTTCCCCCATTTATAGTTTTGCATATATACACTGATGAGCGACACCACCCAATTCCTATCAATAAAAAAGTTTTTAATTAACTCTGTGAAACTAAAACCTGACATTTATTTGATTTATTGCATTTTTATAAAACCTACCTATATCTAGTTTTAGTTTATTACCAGTGCTTTAGTAGTGCAGCAGAGATTCAATTTTGCTTTTTTTCGCTGATGAAGGAACGTGCACAAGTTACGTGGTATACATTTTTTAAAGAAAGTGTTTGAGGCTGCAAATCATTTTACATAGGCCTACATATTACAAAAAAGGAGTGTAGTAGGATAATATCGACTATTTGTACTACGTAATTTATAAAAGATTCCCTAGCCTGTGTGTGCCTGTGTATACAGAATGCAGACAGCGACAGGAGCACTCACAGGTAACAGTTCTCTACTGCACTAATTACTCTTGTTACCTTGGTGGATTCCCAAACTTTAGTGAGTCACAAACGTATGGTGTGATTAATTATTCTTTCTTTATCGATCGCACAAGTTTATGAACTCGCAGTATTAGATCCGCTCGGTTGAGAGAATGTGTGCCAAATTAAATGTACGCTAATTTCGTTTTTTGTCCTGCAAACGTTCCCTTCTGTGCAGCGTAAATTTTAATCGGTAAAAATATAAATTTATTAGTTTAAATAAAAACTAAGAAACAACTATGTATTTTCTTTTGAAGCTTAAACCTTTTCTAAAACCGGCTGATGATAAAAGCCCAACTACAGAGCCTAGGACTGACAATAATGGGACCAACATAGAAACAGAAACCAGCCAAGTCAGCATGCCTGTGATATTTTATCTTATCACTGGGATGACACTTGTGAGTTTTTTCGTATACAACTCTAATCATTTAAACAAAATTATTAATTACGATTTAAATTGTTGTGTTTGTTTTAGTAGAAGCAAGGGATTGATTTCTAATTACAAATTTGAATTTTTTTTTGTTTTTTCAAAATTTCTTTTACTTCTGCACAGTGTCTCAACATTTTCGTGTTAGAAATGAATTTGGCTACCATTTTTATAAATAACCAGAATACCAAATACGATGGAGCTATTTGTAATTTTTAATTTATTTTATAAATGCGTAATAAATATTTTTTTGTTTTACCATTTTTAAAAAAATTACAGTTTTTATCACAAAATTGTTAATGTTGTATTGCAGTGGCAATGTCGTTGATGGTCATAGGACTCACGGTCCAAATTGGAGCCTGCTTCACTGCTTTCTGTATTAGTACCTGTAAGGTAATTAGCTAACAATAATTCGGCCTTCGATTTGATTTTCGTGAAAGGTTATTTTGCTTGATCGTGAATAATTAATTACAGGAAAATGAAAAAAAGTTCAAGATTGTTTCCAGAGTTCAAGAATGCGCTTTCGTTTTTTATTGTTTTGCATTTTTCGGATCTCTATTTATCGCTCATAGTGCGGGGCTCACAAGCGTCAATATGTTGTACATTATCATCACCTCATTGTGCTTAGTGGCTCTGGCTCTTCAAGAACCTAAAGGATGCAGTTTATCAAAAACATCGTATTTTGAATCAATAAAAAGTTTCCCGCTTCTATCCATTTCAGTAATTACATCTCATCGTAAAGTAGAAAAAACAAATACAATTTTATAAAAGATCTTCCACAAATTATGTAATGACGTTGGAATTTCCTTAGGTTAAGACCCTACATAACACCACTGCAGTGAGTTTGAACATTACGTAAATGACTATCGGTTCAGCATGGGATGTCAGCAGTAGCCCAATGACCCATTAAACGTACCAGTGACATCATTTGTGTACGATTCCAAGTTTTAAAAATGCGTGGTTGCGTTTGTCTGATTTTTTTTGTAATGATGCATCATTTAAAGCAATATGGTCATTTAAAACGGATAAGGAAATATTTATTGAGTTGGAAACATTCCCGGAAATGTTTCCGTCAAAGTTTCTCCACTCAATAATAATTATGCTTCAATAATTTCCTTATTTTTACTTGTTAATTTCGCATGTAAACAGATTAGAGACACCACGGAATTGCTATAAATAAAAACGTGTTTAATGACTATGTGAAACCAGAACCGGAACCCGCTACTTATATGATTTATTACGTTTTATTTTTATGTCCATTTGCATTTTAGACTGGTGAAGGAGCGTGCACAAGTTACGTGCTTTATATTTTGTTTTTTGAAACAAAGGGTTTCAGGCTATCATGATCATTTTACGTGAGCGTACATACATACCACAAAATAGGGCAGTGCAGTGGTAGGTTTGAAAATTTCAAATGTTTGTACCACGTAATTCATGAGACGTTCCCCAGTCTGTGTGTGCGCGTTATGTAGAATGCATACAGGAGTACTAGCATAGGCAACAGTTCTCTACTGCTCAACACTTTTTACATTAAGGAGTTCCCCGAATTTAGTGGGTCACAACGATGTGCGTTGTTGTTATGATTCCTTCCTTATCGATCGCACCAGTTTATGCAATCGCAGTTTGCATTCCGTTTGGTAAAGAGAAAGTGAGCCAAATTTACTGTACGCTAGTTTTGTTTTTTGTCCTGCAAATTTGTTATTTTGTGCAGTGTGGTTATTAAAAATAATTATATTTATAGTTAAAATCAAATACTAAAATTAGCAACTATGCCGTTCTTCCTTTGGAAGCCTAAACCATTGTCAAAACCTGTTGATGATAGAAGCCCCACAACAGAGTCCAGCATTGAGAACGGGACCAACATAGAAGAAACAGATACCGGCCAAGTTTATAACACATCTCTGAGTTTTTATCTTATTACTGGGATCACACTTGTGAGATTTTCTGTATTCAACCGGAATTGATAAACATTAGTATTGTGAAAATTCGGATTTAAAATAGTGTGTTTCTAATAGTTAAAACATGGGATATTTTTGTGTTTAATTACTAACCTAATTGTTTTGTTTTGTTTTTATTTCACTTCTGCACAGTGTCTCAACATTTTTGTATTAGGATTGAATTCGCTAATCCTGTTTGCAATTAACCGAAGCATCTTCTACGATGGCGCTTTGCGTAAATTTTTACTTCATTTTTTAAACGCACATTAATTTATGAAAATTAATTTTGTATTATTGCAAGAACATTATTTTTATCTTTTGTATTGCAGCGGCAAGGACGTTAATGGTCATTGCGATAATTGTACAAATTGTTGCCAGCTGCACGGCTGTTTGTATCAGTAGGAGTAAGGTAATTAATTAAACATTTTTTATTAAAAATCAAATTTAATAAAATAAGTAAGAACACTTTGATAACGTCATTTATGGGCGAACCCTTATGCTAAAAGTAAACGCTAATTTTAAAGCCTAAAAGTGACCTTGAATAATTAATTACAGAATAATGAAAAGAAGCTCAGGATTGTTTCCAGAGTTCAAGAATGCGCTTGCGTCTTTTTTGCTTTCGCATTTATTTGTTCATTATTTACTGAAAATATGGAGTCTACAACTATCAAGACTATCAACATCTTGTACATTCTCATCACCTTCGTGTGTGTAGTGGCTGTGGCTCTTAATCCGACAGTTACAGCCCCTCAAAACCTCATTACCAGTCAATAAATTGCTTCCCTACTTTGAACCATTGCACCTAGTGTGACATCATTTGTGGTTAACCTCAAGTTTAAAAATTGCTACTTAAATCTTTGGTTGCGTTCCCCTTATTGTTGTAATCATACTTCAGTTAAAACAGTATAGATTTGTAAACGGATTAGAATTAGAGAATATTAATAGAGTAGGAAACATTTCTGGAAATGTTGCCGTCAATGTTTCTGTACTAAATAAAATTCATTAATTATATTTCCATACTTTTATTTTAGATATAAACAGATTGAAGACGTTACAAAATTTACAATTAGTAAAATCGTTTTTGATCTATAATTATGTGAAACTAAAACCGGTCATTTATTTTATTTATTACACTTTATTACCATGGCAATTTGCATTTTAGACTGTAAACGTCGTTGAACTGATTCAAAGTTTAAAACACAAGCAGTATTTTCATAAGTGTTTTCACAAGTATTACCTTCCTGGCACTAGGAAGAATGGCTACAGGGCGAATGACAAGGGGACCAATTGATTTGAGACGAGTGGTGCCGGTACCATTTGACCCCACTGTCCCGGTCGACAAATCCGGCGCGAAGCGCCGGATTTTTTGCTTTTGAAAGAGTGGAAGAGTAAGAAAAAGTACGGGAATGTTAGTTAAACTCAACTCACATTTTTAATGGATTGGAATTTAATACGAAAATATAATGAAGTAAAAATGACATCGAAGCAACGTGAGAATAATCGTCCTCGTCGAATTACTTTTACTGTTCACCACTATGTCATCTCTGGAACAAGCTGCGTCCTATAATTACCTGTGACCATAGGCGATATTCGTCGCAAAGAGGATTATTTTTGGGTATTAAATACTGATAATATACGATAAAAGTTAATGGATAAAAAATGTATAAATTAAACTTTTTCGTAATGTTTGTATGCTAAAATTATGTGTACAGAAAACCCTATGGGAAAACACAAGTCATGGAAAATTTCCTTTGGTAAAGCATTGGTGGAAAATCCCGAAAATCTGACGGAAAAGTGTATGTTTAACGAAAAACCAACGGAATAGCAAATACTTAACTGAAGTCTCATAAAAATAGTAATTTTTACGGAAATAAGACAAAAAATAGCTATACTAAAGTATAGACGAAATTTCAGATTGAAAATTATGGACGGAAATTCTGATGGAAAATTATGGGCGGATTTTTTAAAGAAAAATTATAGACGGAATTTCTAGCGGAAAATTATAAACAGAATGTTTGATGGAACATTATAGACGGAAAATCTCGATATAAACAAATTGAATTCAAAATTTATAGAACACAATGGTAAATGAATAATAGAGGACTGAGGAGAAGCTGGAGACTGGAAACTTATACTCAAGACAACGCTGGAGAGCAAGTCCTCCGATTCGTACATTTATAACTTTATATGTGTGAGCTTCGGCTTTATGCAATGAACGGCTGAAATAAGATGCCTTCAAATCTCCAAATCCTACGATAGCGTTTCAATTTCATTTGGCTTGGTAATGTATAAACACTGACATTCATTAAAAGCTGTTACGTTCCGTCCGCAGGACGGGCCGATTTTGTTATTAATACATGCAAAAGTAAAACATAGGTAAGTATTTTGACCCCTTAATATTATATTTTCAGAAACCCAGACATAAACATGTTACTGTATTGTGAGATTGATTACCAGAATTACTGCGAGTGCAGTTGGGATACACTGCAGTCAATAACTTACAGACCATACAGCTTATAATTACTGTGTATGGACAATCCCTTATTAAAAAATGATTTCATTAATTATATTTACTAGGAAAACCACAGAAGGAAAATAAACCTCTATGCTCTTGTTTTCAAGGTTCAAGGTTATGTTGAGACGTTTCATTTTTATTGACATTTGACGTAAGTATTTTCTATATCACGTAGTGTAGTTTACACTATTTTTAGTTCAAATTGCATTACTAAAATGCATCATTAGTATAACTACGTTTAAAGTGTGATCTTGAAGTGAACCTGTGTTGAAATTAATCACATTGCTTTCATAGACGATCTATAAATAAGCTTTTCCGATTTCTTTTTCCACTGCTTGTCGTGCACTTTAATTATTTAATATCCACGTTTAATTTTATGGACCTAAACTCTTACAATTTCTTTCTTGTTTTAAAAGTAATGATTGTTTTTTTAAATAAACAAATGTCATTCTCCGTTTATATTGTCATCTGGATTACTGAAACGTGTAAGGAAAATACCGTATTTATTAGGTTGGAATAAGCGACAGGGTGCATTTTTGAAGTAGTAAATATGTATTCAGGGCATTATTATTATATTTTGAAACTTTTTTGGCCAAAAAATGAAACTAATTCAGACAAAATTATGCCTAAAACTAAAAGTTTGTAAAACGCGCTTAGTTAGTCATACGCGTGACGGTTATTTGTAAAATAAAAGGTTGTTTCTATATAAATGATTGTATTTAACTAATTATTATAAAAGCCGTTATTATACAAAGCCACAAACATTGCCTACTTTTCAGGCTTCACAAAACTTGCCAGCACCGCCGCTCAGCACGATTTAGGGTTTAATTCTGTGGAAGTTTCGACGCCTCGATTTTTAGTCAGAAGCAATCAACCTACTACTCTTCCATGTAAATCGAACAATATTTCTGTAGTGAGATGTACATGGAAGAGTTTGCCTGAGGGACCAAATCTTGATCCTGTTGAAATCATATGGTATGACGGTGAATATACTCAATATACTCAATATCCACGAGTTCAAGCTCATAGTATTAGGGAGTATTACTACGTAGGCTCTGGATTTAATAGCGGTGAGTGCGGTCTACGAATTTCGAGAGTGAATCTTCGTCACGTTGGTCAATGGACTTGTATTCTGCAGACTAACAATGGAACAATATTGACAGTGGTGGCTAGAACTGAGCTTAACGGTAAAAACAAATATTTCAATTTATTTAAGCTTTATAACTATCATGCTATGTAAAATATTATGCTTCACCTGCGTTCAACCCACTGCTCTTTAATCTCTATAACGGTGTAATTTTATATTTTTAAGGATATGGACCCCTTGGCGCTAAATTAGGTAAAAATCCCTAAGGAAAATATAAGAGAAAATTTAAATGTCAGGTTGTCAATGTTTTTTATAATGTTAGTTTAACATTATTCTTGATAACCCACAGACGAAGGAACGAATACGAATGTGTTTGCCTATGTGGCTATAGCAATCACAATAGTTTCAGGATGCGTCGCCATGGGTATCAAAATTGGGTGGGATCGAAAACAAATTCGGCAATTAAATGAGAAAATCCGCGACCTGACGAAAGAGGAGCTGGATGACTTCTACAAAGGATCAGCAAAATTAAAACAGCATGATGCGCATGCGCATATGTACTCACTACCATTTAAAGGAGAATTTGAAATCCCTCGAGAGCGCATTGTTATTTGTAATCTTACCCGTATCTTTCAGATTTTTTAAATTATTAATTTTAGAGTTTAGGTATAATAAGTTAACATTACAAATTACATAAAAATATTAATGGATTAATAATTATACGTTGAAGTATTTTAAATATAAAGATAACTCGAGTGACTTCTAATTTATTAGGTAGAAACAAAATTCTTGGGTCCGGGGAATTCGGGGTTGTGAAACAAGGATGTCTCGTTCCGCAAAATGGCCAACTAGGCAATGACTTGACCGTAGCTGTCAAGATGGCGAAACCGAATGTGGCAGTCTCCCATTTCATCGCACTTCTTCTTGAAATCAAAATACTGGGACATTTAGGACGACACATTAATATTGTGTCTCTCATGGGTGCGGTCACTGACAAAATTAAAGATCGTAAGTCTTCACCATTAGGCACCAAATCAAACAATCCAGTGTGACACTCACGCAAGTATATTCTTCAAGCACAAAGTTCAAACGTTTATAGAGGGAACTTTGAGAATATTGAGGCGATAAGGGATCGTCCACAAATTACGTCATCCGTAGGGTGAGTGTGTTTACTTGGCTAATGATGACATCCCATGTTAAAGAACACCATTTATGCAATGGCTCAGCTGATGGCAAGGGGGGATTCAAAATTGGGAACTTTTAAATGACGCCATTTGTGGACGATCCGTAATAATGAATGAACACACCGCTTCCAAATAAATATAAACCTGTACATTAATGTAGGTAGGTACATCATGAATCATGAGCCTAAATCATCATATTAATTAGGTGAAGTTTTAGTGGCGCTCGAATTCTGTGCAAAAGGGGATTTGCTTCGTCACTTGAGAAAATATCGCGAAAATTTTTTTTTCAACTCATGGATCCAAGATCAGTTCAAAACTAGACCGGAAATATTTACCAGGGAAAACAAGGAAGGTGAACAAATCGCTCTTGTAGAATCTGTGGAGAATTCTTCGTTAAACGGTCAGAAAAATTCAGGCCTTTCAACTCTGATCCTTCTTAACTGGTCGCATCAGATATCAAACGGAATGGCCTACTTGCATTCCAAAAAGGTTACATTCTATAAAGCAATTGAATTAAAATGTCATAATATTTATTCTGATTCTTAAATGATACCTTTGAATTTCCTGATAATAGTGATAATGCATAATAATTATTGTATATTACAATATGCTTAATGAGGTTATACATGGAGACTTGGCGGCAAGGAATATTCTCCTATCAGAAGAGGGCATTGCAAAAATAAGTGACTTTGGTTTGTCCCGCCAACTCATCAATTACTCAAACTACTCAAAAAACACAGAGGTAGGTGCATATTTATCACTCCCTACAACGTTATGCTATGCTGTAGGGGCGCTGGCTTAATGTGAACCAACACCTAACAAAATTTTCTATTCTCAGACCCCGTTGCCATGGCGTTGGCTTGCAATCGAGTCCCTCACTGACCGGATGTTCTCACTTCAATCCGACATCTGGTCCTTTGGGGTAACTCTTTGGGAAATTTTTACCCTTGGCCAAGTGCCGTACTCTGAAAAGGTGTGGGATACGGAATTTGTTAATGGTCTGAAAGATGGCCGACGTCTCGAACCACCACAATTCGGAAACCAAGAAATGTATAATATTCAAATTCAAATCAATTATAATTATTGTACATTCTACATTACTTCAACTTTAATTTTACTCCTGCTGCTACATGCTTTACTTAAATTATGCTACAAGAATTTAAGTTATTCAAAATCCCATTAAATAACGGTTAACCTAATTTTATTTGTAGCATCGTTTATATAATACATTAAATGAAAATAATCAATCCGTAGTTACCAGCTGATGCTCAACTGTACAAAGCGAGTTCCAGCTCAAAGAATTGCTTTCCATGAAATTATGACGCAATTAGAAAGCCTTGGAGCACGTCCTGTCACTTGTGAACACCGGATCTCACGAGAGGCTCAGTACATCAAATTAAATGATGAAAATGTCAACTAGAGTTATATTAATTGTCAAATGAATAAAAGAGTAATTTTAAGCTAACAAGGAAGGGTCAACAATGCATGTTCGCTGACTTTGCCCTCAAGTTGATGCGCGTTAGGCGCGTCTAGCACAACTTGTAATAAAGCGTGTGCCTAATCATTTTGTCACAGCTCAGAGATTCGCTCACAGTTGCCTGCCAAAGTTTAAAAAAATTCAAATTTTTGATTTTCTGCAACCCTGTAAGCTTCTACAATTTTATCTGATTTTCAATAAATTTAAAATTTTGTGATCTCCAAAACATAATCTGAAAATTGAATTATCGGTTTTTGAAAATTCGAAATTTTTGACTCTTTTCAAAAAAAATATTTTAAAACCCGTTTTTAGAGGCCGTTTTATTAACCTTATTAAAAAAAAAACCAAAATTCTCGAATTTTCAAGAACCCAGAATTTTCTTTTTACATAATTTTTTAGAGATCACAAAATATCAAATTTGATGAAAATCAGATAAAAATTGTAGGAGATACAGGGTTGCAAATAATCAAAACTTTGAATTTTTTAAACTTTGGCGGGCAACTGTGAACATATCTCTCAGCTGCAACAAAAATAATTAGGCACGCGTTTACAAATTGTGCTAGACGCGTCTAACGCGCATCAACTTGAGTTAAAATTCGGCAGACATGTGTTGACCCTTCTGTGTAAGTAATTTTAGCTTAGAAATTTAGCTCAAAACAGAAGCCATTGCTCTGAATATTTGGCAATAAAGAGTCATCTGTAATTATTAACTGCTACTATAATTGAAAATCATAATAACATCTACTGTAATCCATTAAAACGTTTTCATCAAGCCTAAATAAATTCATGCGCGAGCGTCCACAAACAACGTTGAAAAATACCCACTTTCCGGACCCTATGGCCCCTTATCTTTATCACCTTAACAATTGCGAAAATGGTTGCGTTTAACATGGGATGTGATTAGTGGCCAAGTAGACAAATTGACCTTATGGA
The DNA here is from genome assembly GCA_949802685.1 of Dicyrtomina minuta. NCBI lineage: Eukaryota > Metazoa > Arthropoda > Collembola > Symphypleona > Dicyrtomidae > Dicyrtomina > Dicyrtomina minuta. The sequence goes on along the minus strand of OX461810.1, from coordinate 2,564,384 downwards.
TGATGTCAAATGCGGGCAAACCAATTTTGCTCTAAACATGCACAGGAAGAGGTTTTTGGTCCTAAAATATAATGTAGGACGATCTGGGTCGATTTTTAAAAATATGCTAAAAATCTGATAGCTTCGACAAAGTAGAGGCTCTGCATTTAAAAGTTGGCCATAAAAGTGCTAACTCTAATTATTTAACACCGTTCGGGTGGATAAAGCGATCCGACAGGCGCCCTAAATATGGAAAATAGATAGTTAGCCAATAGAAAAGAGACAGTTTCTTGAACCACCCCGTCCACCATTGTGAAAACCATTGCTTTATCGACATAGAAGTAATAACTGACTGTGACTTTGACAGGACGTAGAGATCTTAAAACCAGTGCAAGACAATCTGTCCCTAATGAGCTCTTAAAAAAAATTGACCGAGGACCGAAACGTACCTTTCTTTTTGGCCTCATTTGAGCCTCCGTAATATTTAACACAGGCCGTCCTGAGCTTGTCTCAAAAGTATAGAACTGACCGGACCTCCGGTCAGTGCAATCGGTCCCACCGGTCACCGGCTCCGTGTCTTACACTGCTTAAAACTCTTTAGAGATACATTTTCTGAACAGCAACTTCCTCCTGACGAAGACGACCGTTGTAGGAAAAGCAAGCCATTTTTAATGCTTTGAGGATGAGCGTGTGTGAAACTTACTGAGCATGACAAAGCACACAACAATTGCGATAAGGACGTAGAATCCTAGAAAGCTAAGAATGAAACCCACAAGGCCTTCCATTTGAAGCCCGCAGAAGGTGCACATGACAGTTATCACTATCATGATCGTCTTTCCTGAAGGTGTGAGAAGTAGAGAGCAAATTTCGTCAAAGTTTATCATCGAGATTGTGATTTCATTGTACGTGCGAAGTGTCCTTTGATGTTTTTCTAAAGTTGCAATTTTATCAAAAGACTGTGTTTGGTCGCTGCAAAGAAACCAAATATTTTTCCATTAAATTTCCGCAGCAGTTGCCGTGAAAAAAGACTTCCATGTAGCCTATAAAGAGCGTGAATGGGATCCTATGTAGGAAGCTCAGTGACCTGGGGTCACTAATAAGGGACAAAATATACTCAGGCAAGTCTGGGCGCCGAGCGCAGAAAGCTGCTGATTGCCATGAGAGCAGAAAAGCAGTTTATACAGCCATACAAGTTAACCAGGGCCAGTTCACAAAGCCGAATCATTCCCAATTTAGGAACCGATAATTCATTGAAATACTCTTTTAAAATTGATTTTAATCAGATAATTATTGTTTTGCAAAGTTAAAACTCTAAAGGCGGTAAGTTTAAATTTTGTAGCTGGTTTTGAGGTTTAACAAAAAAAATCAAAATAGTGTTCCGCTTATATAAAAGAGCAGTATGGAAGGCTACTGAGAAGTCGTGCCGTTAAACTACCGATGACGTCATTCGTGGACGATCAATTATTTTGCGTAGCATTGATTGCATTGTTTTAAAGGTTTAAAATTACCGTTACTTTATTCTTGTTATATTTTAATCCATATTGTAAGCTGTCAACTTCAAAAATGAGCTTCTATGTGTATTGACAAGATTAACATGCCATATTTTTGATTTTGAGATTTTTTACTACCTAATTTACGCACGTCACCTAACTATTGTGTAATTGTTTATGCAATCAGCAATGCAAACAATTCTCTATAATTTTTAGCATTTTACTTTGGTGAATTCCAAGAATTGTGTCAGTTACAAAAGTTTTTTATTGTTCTTTCTTTTACTGTCGTACAAGTTTAGGATATCGCCATACTACTTCAGTTCAGTAGAGTAACTGAGGGTTAAATTTATTGTAAAGTTGTTTTGATTTTTGTCCGCAAAGTATTCCTTCTGTGCAGAGTGAATTTTGAAAATTAAAGATATGAATTCATTGGGTAGGCTATTGCAATTTTGCAACAGTGACTTAATTACGTTTTTTCTCCTTGAGATATTGAAAATTGTTATGCTATTTTTTTGGGACTCGAAACTATTTGTAAAACCAGCTGATGAAGAAATCAACACGGAGTCCAGCACTCACAATAATAGGGCCAAAATAGAAACAGAAACCGGCCACGTTAGCACGACTCTGAATTTTTATTTAATCACCGGGATAAATCTTGTGAGTTTTTTGTAATAATTTTGCTTTAATTATTTTTAATAAACTATTTTTTTTCCTATGGTGGAGACATGGAATATATTCAATTTAAATAATTACAGCTTGCTTGTTTTGTTTTTCTTTTACTTCTGCACAGTGTCTTAACATTTTTGTGTTAAAATTGAATTTGGCTACTATTCTTCTAAATTACGAGAATACCGAATACAATGAAGCTATAGGTATTGTTTTAATTTATTTTTTTCAATGCATAATGAATATTATTATGTTCTACTATGCTTTAAAAATTGTACAGTTTTTATTACAGAAATATAATTTTTATTGTTTTATTGCAGTGTTAATGGCGTTGATGGCCATTGGACTAACGGTCCAAATTGGAGCCTGCTTCACGGTATTTTGTATTAGCATGTGTAAGGTGATTAACAAAAAATTATTAACTAATTAATTACCACTCGAACCACTTGTTTGCTTAAACTTTTCATTTCCGTGATTCTTAATAATTAATTATTCACAGGAAAATGCAAAGAAGCTTAAAAATGTTTGGAGAGTTCAAGAATGCGCTTTGCTGTTTTATATTATTGAATTTTCTGGATCCTTATTTCGTCAAAGTACAGGGCTTACAAGTGTCAATATGTTGTACATTTTCATCACCGCAGTTTGCCTACTATCGGTGGCTGCTCAGGATCCTAAGAGATGCAGTCCCTCAAAAACTTTACATTTCGAGTCAATTAAAAGTCTCCCGCTTCTATCGGTTTCAGTAAATGCAACTCATTAGGAAGTAAAAAATAACACACAACTTCATAAAAGATCGTCCACAAATGACGTAACTAGAATTTTTTCTGGTGAGGGCCATATATAACACTGCTATCATTCGTTTAATTATGGTGTGAATTTTTATTTTTTTAGCGTGGGATGTCAGCAGTAGCCAAGTGACGCATTAACCCCAGCCCCCACCAGTGACATTATTTGTAAACAATCCCAAATTTGCAAGTATATACAAAATTCCTAAATTCCTAATTCCTAAATTACATAAGTTAAAAGAATTTGTAGTTTTGCAAACGGTATGAAAAATTTTCATAGTGTGGAACATTCCTGGAAATGTTTCCGTCAATGTTCCTGTACTAATTCGAATTCCGTAATAATTTCCATATTTTTGGTTTTTAATTTTGCATGTAAAAAGAATAGAGACACCGCAAAATACTATGAATAAAAAAAGCGTTTGATTGTTCGGTGAAACTAGATACTGACATTTATTTGATTTAATATATTGTATTGTCATGTGAATTTGCATTTTAGACAGTAAAATTTTTTTGGTAAACTGACTGATAGTTAAAAACACGTACAAGATTATCAGAGAATTTTGTACAAATATCTTCTTCTTGACTTTCAGTGATATAAGATTAACTAATAGATCGTCCACAAATGACGACATTAAAAAAATTTGGATTATCAGGACAGTATGATGGCCATACTGCTGTTACAAAAATGGCTATTTTTAAAATAGCATGTCATAAATGCCTGACACCGTATATGAGTCTGCACCTACTCACCATTTGTTAAAATTTTTACTGTGTATTTCCTGTTCGCCGAAATCATGCCAAAAATGGAAGGGGAAAGTGTTTCAAAGTTAACAATTTTTTCACCACAAAAGTTATGCTTGCTCCCCTATCCCCTATCCAATGTTGGTACCTCGTATGCAAGTCTTCAGTCAAATGGTAAACACACATATTATAACACATTTCCGTGTTGAATTCCACGCTCATTAAAAGCAACATACAAACTCTCTTTTACTTTAGGGTGGCTCATATATGATGTCACAAAAAATATAATTATTGGTAAGTCCACTCCACCTACCTTGTCATTACTATATCATCGTCATCATGTAATAAATGTCTTTTTTTAACATAGCATGTTATTTTTCCTGTAGAATTGCTATTTCTATTACTTTGCATAACGTCATTTATGGGCTATCTCTTCTACATAGAATGAAATTAAAACAGCCTTAGGTAGCATTTTCATTGTCAACTTTAATTCCCAGAATCAATCGTACGCATTTAACCCCCATTCCCACTGCAGTTCACAACAAGAAAGCAGTTGAATATTTATTCTCTTTGTTTCTATTTCAATTTTCGAATTTTGTACCTTTTTCTGCGTTGAGTTTGTTTTGAGACAGCTGCTTTGCAAGTTTCCTTTTAAAACAGTTACAATCAAAAAAGCTTTTAAAAATGGAAAAAAAACCCAAAGCAGGCAACTAGGTTGCTGTGGAGCGAGGACGTGGTCCCTAGTTATTGGGTACCTTCAAACTGTAAGTTGCGTGAATTAAAAATTTTAAACCTTGGAAATTATCATTTTAGGCCTGGCTACGATTTTATTTATTTTTGTTGTGAACATTCATCAGCTTGAATTATTAAATGATTTGCCAAGAGAAGACTTTCGTAAAGTTTAACAGATCTTTTACTGAAATAAAAACTGTTTTATCTTTAGTAAATAAGCAGCGTGTACAGTGATTTATTTTTTGAGTAGTTTGTTTTTTCAGCCAAAAAGCTTTTCTCTGGACTGTTTTAATAATTTTATCAACGCCTCAAGTCATCAGTTAAAACAGTATGGATTTGTAAATGGATAAGGAAATAATTATTTATAGAGTGGAGAACATTCCCGGAAATGTTTCCGTCAAGGTTCCTGTACTAAATAAATTTAATTAATCATTCCTATACTTTTATTTTTTTATTTTGAATATTAATTACTAGTTGAAAGACACGACAAAATTACTATTAATAAAAAAATTTTGTAATTACTCCTTGAAACCAGAAGCCGTCATTTACATATGTGATTTATTGCATTTTATTATCAAGTCAATTTGCATTTGATACTGTACAAAATTTTGAACTGATTAAACGTTAAAAACACAGACACGTTTCTCAGAGATTTGTTTACAAGTATTTCCTTTCTGGCGCCCAACGCATTAGTAATATAAAATAACTTAGGGGTCGTCCATAAATTATGCCATCTTAACATCTCAATTATTAGGACACTATAATCGCACCGACCGGTAATCAACATTAACCTATTACAGAAATGGCTATATTTAACATGGCACCAGAATTAATGCCCGACACCGATCACACCTGCTCACTCTACTGAAGACATAATTTATGGACGATCCCTTCCTCTGCATTAGAATATCTCCATGAGATACTGAAATTGGAAATTAAATGACATATGAGAACTAAGCCGTTAACTGGGGTGCTATCTCAACTTTTGTGCACAGGAACAAACTCATAACATTATAACGTTTTATTGCTGTCTTCCCATTACATTTCTGTCAGTCTTTTTCCACACGCTTTCCTTTCAAAGTTATAAATGTTTTAATTTATGAGCAGGTTTTATTTTCCTTCTCAAGAATGCACTGCTTTTTTGTAGCCCTGTCCAAGTTAAAAAATATTTTATTTGTGCCTGTTTTTATGTTAAATTTTTTTATTACAAGCTATTCACGTCATATTTAGGCTTTTACAAGTGCAGTGTATGCAGTATATTGTCAGTGAAGAACCAAACCCTCACAAAAATATAGCTTAGGATCCGATCGGAAAAAGCTCCACAGGATGGGAAACAAGGGGTCCCTTAGGATCCTATCGCATCCTACAGAAATACTGCCGATAGGAAACATACACAGTTTCACCGATAGGATAGACTATAGGATGCTATTGTTGGTTTTTTCAAAAATATTGCATATGGCTCAAATTACCCAGTCAATAGCCTTAATAAATTCCAAATAACTATAAAATTAATAATTTAATTAATAATGTCTGATTTAACTTTTTTCGGGCAGTTTTTCGAAAAAATATACAAGAAGATTTTGAATCTACGTCAACCAAATGCTATTTTCTTAATTTACAGTTGAAAAATATTCGAATTATCATAAAATGAATAAGGTTACCTAATTAGTATATTTGAAAAATAAGCAATTAGTGTGAATGTAAACTTCACGAGATGCCTATAAGTCTGATTTACTTCCCTATCTTCTCAACAAGTACATGGTGGCGAGGTGGTGAAGGTTGCAGACTATAGCCATTGAGGTCGTGGGTTCGATCCTCAGCCATGGCAAACTATTTTTTTCTATCATCGTGCATACAATAGGATATAGGAATAGGATATATTGGATTTTCCTATCGGAAAAGGGGATCGGAAATGTCCGCAATTCCGATACCTTGCTCCGATCAGTGAATCTATAGGATGCGATCGGACAGTTCTGTGAGGGAATGACCCATATCCAATTTAAGCTACAATTAAAATAAGCTTTGTCATAAAAACTAAATAAGAAACATGCGTTCAATGTTCATAAAGAGTTTTTAAAAAGTGTAAAATGTTCTATGTGCATGTTTTAAAAAGTGTAAAATGTTCCATGTGCATGTTTTGAAAAGTGTAAAATGTTCTAATTCCATATTTTTGGAAAGTGTAACATTTGCTAGTTCCATATTTTTAAAGAGTGTAAAATGTCCTGTTTACATGTTTTCGAAAACGTGCAAAAAGGTTTAAATTCTATGTTTTTGAACAGGTGCAAAATGTTTTAATTCCAAGTTTTTGAAAAAGTGCAAAATGTTCTAATTTAATGTGTTTCAATCGTGTAAAATGTTCTTTTCAAGTGCTTTTAAGATATATTTAAATGTTTTTGTAAATAGTTGATATTGTTTCTAGCTAAATATGGATATGGGTCATTTTGGTTCTTCACTGATGATATAATTATAATTATATGTATGCAGTGTAGTGATTCTACTTTAGAAATGTGCTATAAGGGTCGTCCATAAATGACCTGAGTGTAAAAGTGTGTTACAGTTTAAAAAGTTTTGAAGGTGTAATAATTAATGAACGCTTCCTCATTAATCTCTCTGATTTCACTATGGGTCATTAAACAAGCATTTATCCCCCACTGCTACTATATTCATACAAAAGGAAGCTACTGTGCTCTGGTGGCTTAGTTCATTTCCAAGGAAATGCATTTTTGTATTCGTCAACCTGAGTTATGTATGTTTAGTCCTGTTCCTGTGTGCAAAGTAGCTACACACTATTTTTATTGAAACATTTTTGACGGAAACGGAAACTTTTCCGTTCATATAATTCCCACGGACTGTCATATTACTTGATAATAAAAACACAGTCGTACCATCACCAGGTGCTACTGACGAATTAAAAAATAAAAATAGCACACCATTATTTAGAGCTTCTCATTCAAAACCATGTATCTTGAGCAAGGCTGGCAAAACTTGCAGTAAGTAATGATTTTATTTAGGATTTTAAAAATACGTTGTTTCGACTTTACAATTTTATTTACATTTTAAACGATGATCACATGTCTTTAGCTACTTTAAACATGAAGGACAGCAACTTCCTACGCATATTATTCTGCAGGTAGGCTTTACAAAACCCATATAGGATTTTTCATATCGCCAGTGAAGAGTCAAAATACAAATACCTCATTTTAATTTTTTTACTAAAAACAGAAGTTATTATTCATGGATGAATAAACTGGATGGTATTGCGGTCGTAAAAACAACAATACTAGGAATTTCGAATTTTTGTAAATTTAAATAGAACATTTTGCAAATTTTTGAATCGTGTAAATAAAACAGTAATTATATGCATTTTTCAAAAACGTGTAAATAAATCATTTTGCACATTTCAAAAACGTGTAAATAAATCATTTTGCACATTTCAAAAACGTGTAAATAAATCATTTTGCACATTTCAAAAACATGGAATTAGTACATTTTGCACATTTTAAAAACATGCAGTTAGTACATTTTGCACATTTTTGTCAGATCAGGGCTAAATAATATAGTCAAGATCGTCGGTTTCTGTGTGTTAATAAGAAAGTCTTATTTGAGATTACTTTTGTGATACTTTTATTCAATGATAATTCAAATGGTGAGCTTCAATCCAGTTATTACCAAAGGCAATAACCAACTCTGTTGGGATCTGAATTGAGACTAAATTATAATATTCCATATTGTGATTTCCAATCGGCGGATCATTGCTATTACACAATAATAGCAACAATCCACGTCGCTTCATTCCAATCTCGGGCTATGGCCCCGTCCATTTAATACAATGATAATGTAGATAGAGCATTTTAGCACGCTCTCATTATACACGGCGGATGCAGTGATGACATCGGAATGTCCACCGCTGCATTCTCCGTGTGTTTGGTGAACAACACCAACGGATGCATAACTGCTGATTTCAGCGAAGGTTGGGATCCGTGCACAAATTATGCACTGATCTAACATTTTAAAAACATGCAGTTAGTACATTTTGTACATTTCAAAAACATGGAATTAGAACATTTTGCACATTTCAAAAACATGGAATGAGTACATTTTGCACATTTCAAAAACATGGAATTAGAACATTTTGCACATTTCAAAAACATGCAATTAGTACATTTTGCACATTTCAAAAACATGAAATTAAAACATTTTGCACATTTCAAAAACATGGAATTAGTACATTTTGCACATTTCAAAAACATTGAATTAGTACATTTTGCACAATTCAAAAACAATAAACATAGAATTAGTACATTTTGCACATTTCAAAAACATGGAATTAGTACATTTTGCACTCCCTAAAACATTAAAATAAGACATTTTGCACATTTCAAAAACATGGAATTAGTACATTTTGCACATTTCAAAAACATGAAATTAAAACATTTTGCACATTTTAAAAACATAAAATTAAAACATTTTACACCTCTTTGATACCATGTAAATAGAACATTTTGCACTTTTCAAAAACGTGTAAACAAAACATTTTGCACTTTTCAAAAACAAGTTAATAAGATAATTAGATTGTTTGCAAAACAGTTGTAAACATGTTACTTGTTCCTCTTATTTATTGGTGTTACGTTTTTGCATACCATAATTATGTAAATTCTAGGTTGACTCGTAAATGGACTGTTTTTATTCTTCGCCTATAATATGTTTACATAGCTAAAGCATACTTACTACGCACTTATCATCAGAAACTATAGTTGACGGACGGAACGTGAAAAACACACCCTTTCAATTTTAGTCTGGTTCGTGCCTAAACTGAAGCAGATTGAAGAGGGGTTGAAGCTGCGGTTGTCGTTGTCGTTGGCACGGGTGCATCTAAAAATACATCCCCTTTTTTAGTTGTACACAGCAGTGTTGCTGGTCTGTACTCCTAACGCTGTTGCTGTTTTTGTTGAATGGACCGTTCAATTTTATAACCAAACAAAAAAATACAAATACCTTTCAATACGATTTCTACATTTCCTACACTATGATTATTCTGTACGTACGCATTGCCTCAAAAAAGGTCTCGTACTTTTTCCCCATTAGGAATATCTACGTAATCCTCCTTTTATGCTCCATTCAAATAACAAACTTGTAGCTTTAATACGGTGGACGGAAAAAAAAATTAAGAGTGGTCGTTACGGGTACATAATAATGTTAATTTATTTACCATACATTTCTACGTATCAGCACGATCGAAGTCGAAATAGAAATAGAAACCTTTTTGGTTCGATCTACGTACGTCCATGCTAACTTACGGCCGTAGCCGTAGTAGGTATACATACTCCGCCGTACGTAACTACTTCCTTAGATATCCCTTTTTTATGACTTTTTACACACTTTGCGTTTAAGATTATAGGGGTCGTCCATAGATGACGTCATTGTTATGGTCAATGGGTCTCCTAAGGCATTGCTACTGGTGACATTCAATGCTAAATATAGCGATTTAGACAATTGCTAAGCTCATTACAAGGGGAGGGTGGTAGTAAAAAATTGAGAATATTTTGATAACATACCTTATGGACGATCCCATACAGAGAAACTGGCATTTATTTTTACGACTCCTATCTGTAACGTGTAGCTGATTTTTTGTCACTTCAAACTTCAAATCCCACAGCCCCTCAAAGTATTCTGGCGATTAGTTTCTATTCAGTTTTAAACGAGTCTCATTGCAGTCAACAGCCCAGTAGAAAGTTAAAGAGTCGGTTGAGTTTGGTTTCACTTTTAGCTTATTTTTAATTGCAAGCATTTTTGTTTTAGTGACAGAATTTGTGTTGAAATTGCTCAAAACAGGAAATTAAAAGTGCTTCTTGTTATTTTTTGAAAGTTGACAGTTTCAACAAAAGAGCCAACTTTTGCTTCAAGGATTTTAAAGTTTTAACACTTTAAAATGGAAAATCAAATCCAGAGCAGACAAGTGGGATGCTGTGGGGCAAGGACGTGGTCGTTAGTTATTGGATGGCTCCAAACTGTAAGTTGTGTCCTATTTTTTTCACAAATTACTAAAATTGCTAAAATGTAATCTGTAAAATTCAAAACCATGCTACATTAGGATTAGCTTTGTAGCAACCTTTTAATGCGTTTTAAACAAAGGTATATGGAGCATTTTGCACTTTTTCAAAAACAAGTTAACAGAATATTTAACATTTTTTGAGAGCAGAAACATTTTGCTATTTTCAATAACATGTAGATAGAACAATTTTCACTTTTAAGAATCATGTAAATAAAATATTTTGCGCTTTTCAAAATCTGGTAAATAAAATATTTCGCACTTTATAAAAACATCCAGATAGAATAATTTGCACTTTTAAAACTCATGTAAATAAAATATTTAGCACTTTTCAAAATTAGGTAAATAAAATGTTTTGCACTTTTTAAAAACATGCAGATAGAACAATTTTCACTTTCAAAAATAAGGTAAATAAAACATTTTGCACTTTTCAAGATCAAGTAGATCTAACAATTTACACTTTTAAAACATACATAAAATAAAACATTTTTTAGTTTCCAATAATTACTTAAAAACAGAAAAACTCTCTGATTTTGGAAATATGTGAATAAAATATAATTCTTTTTCCACACGACTTGCCTAAATAAACCAAAATTCAGTTCACTAAAAAACATTTATTATGAACTATTTCTACTTTTTAAAGCTAATTAAATAAAAAACGTTCTGCGAATTTAAACATTTTTAAATTTATGTAATCAATGTTTTTTTGGCATAACTTGTAATTGAGCGATTTAAGTAGGTACTTTCCTTATTCATGGTGGTTTAAAGTATGAGTATTGTGCATATTATTAAATTGTATTTTATTTGTAATGCAATGGATTTAGGATAACAGAAATTTATGTTAAAATAAATACAACAGTTTTATTTGTTGCTTAAATGACAGATTTGCAGTGGGATTCTTATTCTCATGACAGTTGTGCTGTTTTTTGGAGTCAAAGAGGCGTACAAGCAAGCGAAGACACAGGGTACTCAGTCGTTAAATCAAAATTTAGTTAACAAAAATAAATTTGTTAAATTATTTTAACACACTTAACAGTTACCGCTATTAATTTTTAAATGTAATGTTGTCTGCGCAATTTAAAAATTTGTTTTTGGAATTCCTTTTATTTTTTATAAATAGATGACGACAAAATAAGCAAAGAAGACAAAGAAAAGGCGCTGGTAATTATCAAGATAATGGCGCTCATGGTCTTTGTCACTATCCTCATTACCTTGGCTATCGAATTTGTGTCCGGCATCATTTTGATTTTGGGAGTTAAACAGGTACATAAAACATTTATTTCAAAATTTGTTAAAAAAAAACATTAAGTTACTTCATAAAAATAATATGTTTTTTTAAATTTAAAAAAATCACTAAAATATTTTTTAAATGTCTGACGTGTGATTTAAAAAAAATCTTTTATGCAGCAAAATGCCAAGAAACTTCGAGTTTGGTACATTGTTCAAATTGTGTTCCTGGTTTTTGCTGTCGTTGGTGCGGTGTTTTCTTTGTTTTCTGGAGAATTTGGAGAATTTGCTCAAAACGTATTGTCAATCCTTATCACAATTTTCTGCATCTGGGTCGTGAACATTCATCGACAGGAATTACTTAGTGCTTTGCCAGGAACTCGAAAAATTTAAAGAAACATTTTGGTTCTGTTTTGTGTGTAATTTTTATTTTTAGAAATTTTTAACTACAAAAGATACTTAATTAAATGCTGTTTTTTTCTACTACCATTTAACTATTACCAAACCTAAATTTGATTGCTTTGTGAATTTTTGAAGATTTTAAAAAATTCTCAATAAGCCCCTTTGTTTGTATACTCCTACTGTTAACTGCTTTACACAAAGCAAATATTTAAAAAAAAACTAATAAAGATTTTAAATTAATTAAATTTTAAAAAATCGTTTACATTTAATTTAATTATTTAAATATCATAACAAAGTAAAAAATAAAAGAATTTACAAAACAACTATTTCAAATATATTTAGGTACCTAGGTACATTTTCACGCGTCGAAAAGTCCACACACTATTTTGCATGTGAATCTACAAAGTTTGGAAGTAGTTGATTGTTTTTAGCCTATACTTGCATGTTATACATTTGGGAGTCGTTCATAAATAATTTAATGGCTGACATGTCATTTCTAATAAATATACTAAACCTATTTTTAGGCTGAAACGACAACTGCTGTAGCATAAAAAAAGAAAATTTAAAAAACATTTTAGAACTCACCCACTAACCCGCAAAATGAAAATATTGGTGAACGATCCATTGCAAGCATTGCATTTTTACAGTGTAGTAGAGGCATTCAAGCCTAAAGCCTTTTTTTGCTAGGCGTAATAATAATAATTAATATTATGCACACAATATAGCAATGTGCTTCTCCTTGTTTGGGCCTGGATTTTATATTTTATTACCCATTGTAACCTCTTAGTTCAAGGCTACGAGATTGGCGAAGCAGAAATAGGATGCGGTTCGAAACTCTTACACTGTAATTATATGCATACGGAAACCTGTGATTACTATGGCACTTGAATAATACAAATTATTTTGCATCATCATTACCAAACGAATCGCTTATGAAGAATCAAAAACACCAATATCAGTTTTTGCTTTAGAATTAGAATGAAGTATGCCGATATATCCCCGTTGGCAAATAGTAATTATTCTAGCCAAGCTCTAATAACGATTTTTTTAAATGTTCCAAATATTTGAAAAGTACAAAATTGAGTGTTAAAGCATTTTTAATAAATGCCTAAAATTACATTTAAATGATTTTAAAAATTTCAAACTGTTTTATCTACGGTTTTCAAAATATACAAAACAAATGTTTTCTTTAATGGTTTTTAAAATCATACGATAAAAACAGGGTTTGAAAAACAAATAAAATAACTGTATTTTTTTTTTTTTATACAAAATTTTTTATTTACATTGGTTTCAAAATTGCAAAATATTCTATTTGCATGGTTTTTTTTTATAAAAGCGCGTATTGTTCAATTAATGTTTTTAAAATTTTCCTAATACTCTATTCAGGTGATTTTAAAAATGTTAAATTCTATTTAGCAGACAGTAATTTTAATGTTTGCTTTATAAAAACAAACTCAAGTTAAAGTTTTTTCATCTTCTTCATGAAAAATCAGATTTAATCTGCAGTTATGGCAAAAAAAAGTATATATTAGAATTTACATGTTATGATAAAGGAAAAAAGAACCCAAAAGGTAGGTACTATTATCTGTAACTGTATTAAATGTAAATTCTTAGTAAGTACGTTTTGTAGTATCATACATTTTTTATCGTTATTATTAGTATATTTGAATCACGTTCAATGTCAAATAAAAACATTATTGTCCAATTCTGTGCTTAATAACAAAAAAAGTCACAAGTCACTGAATATGTTCAAACGCTTTTGTTGTCTGTTGTATCAAGAATGAAACCATCAATTATGAAACAAAGTTATTTTTTTTTAACTATTCAAGCTTTGCGTGCGTGTACCAAGCATTGTGAATCATGTTTAGGGGATTATATTTAGTATAGAAATCATACTAACCTCTTTAAAACTTAATACACACGGAAACCATCTCTTGATATGAAGTCATTCAATTCTATGAGAACAAAGACTTGATTTATTGGTAAGAACATAAATTGTGTGTTGTGTGAACCAAAAATCAAAATGGTAAATCTATAGTTTAAGCTAAAATCAAAATTATCTAATTCATCAATATCAATTATATGTATTATAGATATCGTCTGTGAAGAACCAAAATGACCTATCTCCATTTTTTGCGGAACCAAATATTAATTATCTACAAAAATATTTAAATGTGTCTAATCAACATTTTGCACTTTTCAAAAATATGTAAATAAAATTTTTTGTAATTTTCAAAAATATGTAAATAGAACATTTTGCACTTTTCGAAAATATTTAAATAAAACATTTCGCACTTTTCCAAAATATGTAAATAAAATTTTTTGTAATTTTCAAAAATATGCAAATAGAACATTTTGCACTTTTCGAAAATATTTAAATAAAACATTTTGCACTTTTCAAAAATATGTAAATAAAATTTTTTGTAATTTTCAAAAATATGTAAATAGAAAATTTTGCACTTTTCGAAAATATTTAAATCAAACATTTCGCACTTTTCCAAAATATGTAATGTAAATGCAACATTTTACAATTTTCAAACACACGGAATTAGAAAATTTTGCACATTCTTAAATGCATGAAGTTCCAACATTTTGCACGTTTTCAAAAATATGAAATTATGTACCACGTTTTGCACGTTTACAAAAACATGGAATTAAAACATTTTGCACCTTTTTGAACACATGAAATTAGAATATTACGCACTTTAAAAAAAATAAAATAATAACGTTTTACACTTTTACAAAAACATGGAATGAGAACATTTTGCACCTTTCAAAAAAACAAGAAATTAAAACATTTTGCACCTTTTAAAAAACATAAAAATAAAACATTTCACCTTTTTCAAAAACTTGTAATAAACATTTTACGAAAGTTTTTCATTTTGCTGTTATGACAAAGCTCATTTTGATTGCAACTTAAATTGGATATACATAGGTCAATTTGGTTCTTTACAGACGATATGTATGTACAATGTGGTTCCACTAGTTTTGAAGCCCTTGGAAGTTGGAACACACATATATTATATATTGATGTATACTAATAATGATGGCATTACAATGTTTGGTAAGACAATTAATCTATATCAGATGCTTAACTCTTTGAGAAACGAATTATTCATATCTGCAATCTGCACCGATCCAATAAGAAAATTAAAATCTAAAGCCACCAATGAGTCTCATTCAAATAGCGTGATTTAGTTTTAAATTTGCAATTATCTAGAACGTTGATAAAGCAACTGTTTTGTTAAATATAATAATCATATTTTTCAGTAAGGTTTCACGCTAAATTTTCTTTGATATCGGCTTATTATATTTAAACTTTAGAGAGTATTTAGTACAGGTAGTAATAAATTCCACATGTAGCATATCGGCATTTAGTAATTTAGCGCGCATGGGGAAATACCAATCATTACGCATTTTTTATATTCAAAGATGCATTGTAAACCAGTGCTCTACAATTTTAGCTCCGTCTTAAGTCTCTGGAATTTATTACTAGCAGAATGACGTGAAAAAAAGATGATGAAGATAGAATTGAATCTTGTTTTTCACTGACGTCATTCAAAGTAAAAGCCGAAGTAAAAGCCGCATGAAATATTTGTGCAAACTTCAAAAGAAATTTAAGAGTGATCTAGGAGTGAAAGTATTTTCGTTGTTTCTTCTGTTGGACTGTCTTTCCCTGTTCAAGCAAATAATAATAGTAGCAATTTAAATAAATGCCGAATTAATTTGGAAAACTTACAATAAAAGCGGATCTATCATTAAATAGGCTACAACGAGCAAATTTCGTTTAATTTTTTCATGATTATGTACCTATAGGTATTTTGTGTGTAAAATAAATTAAAATTACAAAAACACAAATTTTATTCATTAAAAACATGTACTTGTCTGGATGTTACATCTTGGAGAGTAATTATCTGATTCATTTATAAAAGCAATCTAGCAGGCAGCCACGAGATCCACAAAGGTGTGAACTATAATTTCAAACTAAATATAAATTCAATTTTATTCTTGGTCAGAATCTATTGACTAACAAGCAAAAAATTTTTTTTTATTATTTTTTAAATTTCCACTCACCATATACATATTTAAAGCTACTAGTACATCTTACCTGAAAATATAATTGATGCGTGTAACCGGTACGTGTGACTAATTGTAAGACATTTAAATGGTCCGTGTGACTGCGACTTCTAACTGGTACGCCAAGCTGATACACGTTGCTGGTTCTCTGACCTGACACAACCCAATGGTACATTTACCAGGAACCTGTACCAGAATAATTTACCAAAAACTCTTAGGTACCCTAAGCCTCTTGGGTACCCAAGGATTCAAATTACTTGAGTTCCATGAGAGTCTTGACCAGAAAAA
The DNA here is from genome assembly GCA_949802685.1 of Dicyrtomina minuta. Classification (NCBI taxonomy): domain Eukaryota; kingdom Metazoa; phylum Arthropoda; class Collembola; order Symphypleona; family Dicyrtomidae; genus Dicyrtomina; species Dicyrtomina minuta. Next base: position 2,547,948 of record OX461810.1, on the reverse strand, counting down.
GCTGCATTTCATTATATTATGACATATTGTTGACAACGAAATAGGCTAAATATGGTAATTTAAAAATATTTTACAACCCAAGTCCCCTATTGGGTTACTCCTAGGCGAGATGGCAGAAATTCTTGGGTCTTGGGTCTTAAGTGGAGAAATCCCTAAGTAATAGACAACATATTATATTTCTCTTGCTTTTATTATTTTCCGTATCCCTGAACACGCTCTAGCTTCAGTTCCTAGACATCCTTGTCATTAGATCTAACTATATAAATGCACCTTTTTAGATGCTGAGCTTTAGCTCATTGAGCATCTAATAAGATGGTTTTGTCTGTCCCCCAAATGTCTGTCCGTCTGTCCCCCTTTTTGTATATCGTAAGCTACAGGTCGCATTTTTTAAGCGATCTTGATCAAATATGTTCCTATCACTCACAAATGCGATGCAGATGAGCTGTATAGTTTTTGGTTACAATCCATGGTATACATTGTTAGCAATTGAAAGTTAAACGGACCAACTTCCAAAATTTTTTACACTCCATTTCATACACGTACAAAAAGCGGCGATTTGCCTTTGTTTCTGCATGTTTCTGTAGTTCCGTGTAAATCGTAGGCTGCAGCTCTTATTTCTTAACCGAATTAAACTAACTAACTTTTGAATGATTGCAAAAGCGAAGGAGACGCTCTGTATTATTTTTGCTAGGATCGTACACGTCATTTTGTCGCAATAAGTACTTTTATGGAGCAACTCTCAAAAATGTTTTAACTTCTTTGGAGGGATCGTCCGCAAATGACGTCCTCCAAATACCTTAATATTATATACCCCCCTTTCGTTAGTGGAACTGTTTTATCGCCTGCTGTCGGTAACACGGGATGTTAATATTTATCAGGCATAACCAATCACCTCCCCAATCGCCCTAATGAAGTCTATAATGGACGACCCCAAAAGTCTTAGCCAGTTTAAATACAAAATGGAAAATTCCTAATCATTTTGTATAGCAAATGAGCCACCTTTAATAATTTTCTTAAAAAATAAAGTAAGTAATACATTATCTTTTTATTCATAATATTATAATAATATCAATAACTATGTACATATCTTTTTTTGCAAAACGAAAAATTAATTGTCATTATATTAGAAATATTTAGCAATAATAATTATATAATTTTTAACCATTTATTTTGGAGTTAAATTTTAATTATTACAAATACTATAATTATCTCTAGGAAGCGAATTAAAATATTCCACCAACAACAAGTACTGATAAAACTGATTTGCATTTGCAAGTACATGACACACTGTAGATTTCGTATAAAATGAAAGAATGTGGTACTTGGTGGTTTTTTCGCCTTCACTTTTCGCTTGTTCACTATCGACGTCAAAGTTCACAAATAGGGTTGACATAATATATCTTTTACATAGAATTTTACTAGTGTGCATTCAGGGATCGTCTATAAATGACGTCATACAAATTTTACCATTTTAGGGATCCCTACTGCCATTGGTTCAGTAATTAGGTTGACGTTTATCCTTAACATAAGCTATTACTAGTAGCCATGCAGGGATCGTCTATAAATGACGTCATATAAAATTCACTATTTTAGGAATTCCTCCTATCATAAGTGCAGAAATTAGTTTAAGGAGAATCATTTAATTATCATTTCCTTTTTAATTTTTGATTTTCAATTAATTAATTATTTTATAGCATCTCACTGTTCAGGGTTTTTAACAACTTTTGAAAGATCCACAATACCATTTCACAATTTAAATATGGGCAAATCAACTAATTATCATTACTTGTTTAATTTTTAGTTTTCAAATAACTTTATTAAATTTTTTAAGGCATTTTCCTGCTTCCAGTCCACTACAAACTATACAAATCTTGATTTATACTTGCTAAATGTATTTAATTTTGATTTTAACACATTATATTATATTGTATTCTCGTCTTTGCTGTAGACAAACTTCAACTTTCCGCTTCCATTTTATTTTTTGTTTCGATCTGCTTTCTTTTCCTTTCAGCACATTTTATTACCACAGTTATTTAAACAAAATACGTCAAAATTTGTGATGCCTATTTTTAAAACCCCTTTATGTGCACTACGTGTATACCAATTTATCTCTACTAACCTATGATTTCTCCTTATTATAATCAAAACTTACATCATTTTAACCGTATAAAAATTATTAAATTTTAAAATTTACTTGTTTACTCCTAAATTTTTACGTAACACGTTTAATAACGAGAGGTCATTTTCCTTCTACATCACCTCTACGTCATCCTAACATTACGTTACGTTATTTTAAACTAAATTTAATCATTATTGCTCATATCCGCTTTTTATTAAATACAAACTCAAACTTCTTCCAATTTATTACGAAATTAGCATTCTACCACAATTATGTCTATTTTTTTTCTGTCCTACATTCTACGCATTCCTAAAAAAATTTCAATATATTCAAACTAAATTAATAACTCGCTCCACAAATATTATACCAACTACTTTCTGTCTATTTACGAACTATCTTTTTTGAATCAATTAATTCTCACAACCTATTAATTTTAAATCAGAGTAATCAAAAATAGTAATAGTTTCTTCAACTTATATAATTCCTGCTCACCATTCCTTTGTTATATAGCACAAATAATTCTTTATCACATTTCTACCGAATTTTAACATTTTTAATTACAAAAATGTACAAATTTATCCTTCTGCTTTAACTTCAATATTCCAACTTATCCTTTTCTTTTTTTAAACATCAACGCCAATTATTTTTGAACAAACAGTTAATTTTGGAGAATATAACAATGTTTACAACAGAATTAATTTTCAAATCTACATTTTCTCCTCTACAAATTAATACTAGGTCGATTGAATTTATATTGACAACAGTAGATCCTAATATACACAATTTCAAAATTTTCTTAATTTTCAAAACAAAACTTGATAATTATCACAAATTCTACATTTTAAAAGTCCATATACTTACACGGTCCTTATAATTACAGTAATACCCCCACCCTCCTATCAACTAGTTTCCAACAGTACCTTCCTCCACCTACTGGTGACACCTCTCTTTCCCCACCTTTCTGTATTACCCACCTACCCATATTTGAATATTTTTTGTCAAACCTCCTAAATCCCCTGCCTCACCTCAATTCAACCTGCCAAACCCCCATTGTCCTAAATACTAATCCCACACCCACCACCAATAACCAACGACAATCAACCCTAGCATTTATTCATAATACTCCCTTAATTGACCAGCCCACAACCCCTCAACGGCCTTTCCCCACAATCTATTCGTTAATCTCCCGCATTAAACTATTAGTGTTTATAATAATATCACGCAGTCTACATACCAAACATTTAACTAACCTACTAGTTGGCCAACCAAAATCAAAAATCAACTTTTAAACAAAATTTATAATATAATTTTTTTATTTCCTGTTAAACCTTAAGTAAATTCACCTGCAATTACGCACAATCTCAATCTCTGCCTAGTTCTGACGCAGGCATAAACTACAATTCCAGTCCTACAGACTCTACGCAATTTATACCCTTAATTACCCTCCTTACCCAACCCAACTGCTTGTAATCGCCAATAAAAACAACAAAAGCCCTGCAACTCCAGTAGGCCCACAAAACCTCCCCAACCTTTTTCAACCTGCCACCATACCAACTACACCTAACACTCAACCAATCATTACCCTCACCCAGGTTTAAATCAATCCGAACAACTGAATTCTATCGCTGCCTCTCAAGGACACACTATATTACACCCCTCACCCGTTCACGACCTACCCTCATTTATACTACACTTCTAGCTTTCCACAAGCATGCCAACCACCTCTTTACCAATACCCCTTACCCCAACTGACTTAACTTGGCAAATACAAACCTACTCCCTACTTCCTTAACGCTATGCCCTACAAACCATTTTATCAACCTACAATAATCTACTATTACTCACGCAGTCCACCACCCTACTAATTACACAATTTTGACGACTTTTACTATAATAAATCGGATCGCTATAGTTTCAGTTCCTCCGATCATCACCGATCACACAAATACTGACATGAGATCTTACTCCTACCACGGTCACATTAATCAAAAACAACACACCTTCGCGACAGCACTATAATTGTCACAGCTGGTCACAGCTACTTTCCTATTAATTAACATCGCACATTTCAATTACTGTTCACAAACACATTTAATTCAATTTAATTTTTTTTGTTGCAATCACCTTACACAACAAACTTCCTTTCACTATAAATGACATCCTTATATCTCAAATTCAATCTAAGTGAAACAATACATACTACAAAGCACTTACTTTTTAATTAATTTTATTCTAAATATTTGGTAACTTTCTCTCAACTGTTACAAACTTGACAATTCAAAAATTTAAAACAAAACCAACAAAAACGACGCAACTAACAAAAATATTAAAACCAACTACCGTTTTCATCCCCAACACCTAGCTGTTACATTTTTTTTTACTTAATAATATGCCAATGCAATTATTTAAACATAATTGTAGTTTTAAAACAAAATACAAACAAAATTATTGATTTTCAACTTATTTTATTTTTTACGTTCAACAATTGTTCCTAAGCCTTTCAAAATCTAACATCAATTTTAACCTTTGGCTTCATTAATTTTACTTTTAATTGTTCAATTCTTAATATTACACGTTTTTATTTCAAAAACTCATACTTTATTTAAAGATTACTTGCAAATTTTATTATATAGGATTTCGAACCCACTATACTACAAAGGGCTAGGCCCATAACAACAGCAAATTATTTACTCGTCCCATACCCCGTAAAACCTCTGTCGCCGATTGCACATACCAGTAATTTGTGATATTGTAAGTTTTGAACTGCCGGCCTCATTCCCTGAATCTGTAGACTGACATTGGGACAGGGAATATAATGTGTAAAGTGCTACAGTAACATATAGTGTAGCATAAGACAGAAATTGTAGCCTTGTCGTAGGACATAATAAGTGTACATAGGTACTTTGTGTATTGAATTGTACTGTAACACATTGTGTGGACTTGACGGAATAAATCCACAAAAAATGTCATCGGCAGATACAGTGCCAGTCATGGATGGCATGTAGATTAAAGTGTTGTGGAAAAAAGTTTGTGCACTGCCCCAAACCTGTCAAAATGTGATTTCCCTATAGGTTCCTATTTTTTATATACCTACACGCTATAGGAACTGGATAAGTGAATTGGGGAAATCAGTAAGAAGTGATAAGGACAGACTTTTACATTACACATACGGGACAGTGCTATCACAGGGGCGACAGTATTTTGACATTTTACTAACTGGCCTTATAGCCAGTGTATTGAATAGTGTAGTGACTGTCCAAAGCTTACACTTCTGTCTATTGTGTTGTAAAGCTATTAGTAATTGTAACTTGTCCAGTACTGAGTGTGCACTTTTTTTTATAGTGTGCATTGTACTAGAAGTTAAGTGCCCGACTACGGCAGGTCTTCGAGTTATTTATATTTTATAATTATGTTTATAGTTTACACTTTCGTCTACAACGTATTACTATTTAATTGTAATTTAATTTACACTTTGACATAAGTTTGTTGTTTATAGTAACTACTCATAGACAGTTGGTATTTATTAAATTGAAAATACATAGTGAGGCCAAAGTTTGACCTATTACGTGGCCTTTACCTTGTGTTGGTATTACTGTGAAATGAATTAAATACAGTTCAATAAATTTAATATTAAGTGATTTACACTAAAGTGACTGGGACTTTCGTGCAGGGTATTTTATTTGCCATTTGTCATACGAGACACGGATTATATTTTAGTCAACAATTACATATTTTTGAGCTATTGAAATGTTGCCGTCGCAACACCCTCCCCTATCGCCACTTCCTGCAATTCAACTGATTAAATACACCTCTACCTCCACGTTAGAAGACACTTACTTGCTATGTACGTCTCTTTCCTAAACCACAAAAAAACGCCCAAAAAGAACTCAGCGCAAAAACAGCTACACGACTTTAATTGAACAGAATCAATCAGTCTATTTAACAATACAGAAAAAACGTCAATTAATCTATCGCCTCCGCAAGACGCGCTTAATCTTCTCTTATTACAAAAAACGCTACAAAAATCCACCCCCTTTTCCATCGGACGCTACACTACATTCGTCACATTCTTGATATACACCCACAAGCTATTCATCACCTCCTTAACTGCCGGCAACCATCACTGACGCAACCACTACTACACAAACTTCCAACAACTATCAACATACACAGCCACTCACTCCTGGAATACCCTCACCCTCTGCAGCCCAAATTGACGGACATCACTCTATTTCTAATTTTAATGACACAGCACTTGCTTAACTTTTGCTTACACAGTTCTCTGGCCTACTTATGCTTACACTTCCCAACCCACCACCGACACGCTTCTTAGCGGTGGAGCGCAAACAACAAACAACCCTTAAAACTCTTTTCGGCACCATCAACACCAAACGCTAAACTCGAGTATTAATTACCCGTATGCCACTTTTGTTGAAGGTATTGGAGGTATCGGTGGCGGTGGCTCTATGGCTCCACTGAGTCACACGAGACAAAGCGTTGAGTGTGTAAAGAGTGAAGTGGTTTAAAGAGATTGATAGAATGTGATGACTGGCAAAGAGCAGTCAGCACATTGAGACGGATTGGCGAAGGTAGAAAGTTAAACGGACGATCATCTATTACGTGACAAGGCAAGAGGTCATGTCTGCAATATTCCACACAGGAAACATAAAGTTTAAGTATTTAGTGAATTTAGCATTGACACGAATTCACGCTCATGATCATAAGATGAGCAAATTATCAATAGTATGATTTATTTGTTGATATTAGAACTTATTGGAAAAATAATGAATCGGAAATCAAAGAGACCAAAGACTTATGAGTTAGTCTGTAAAATTGATTCAAAGGAGTTGGACGTATTTGTACAAAGGTGGTCTTTATTGCATATGGCATAGTAAGATTCAATGGGAATTTAAAAGTATCTATGAGTTATTAGGCATTAAGGTAGATACATCTCACACGTATTTAAGCACAGTATAAACATACTTGGAAAAATCTTCTAAAAATTAGAAGTGTAAAAAAACCTCATGTTTCTAAAGAAAATTCAAGAATTCAGGAAATTAAAGGAATTAATTTAGTAAATAAAAATTAGTGTTTGTTTTTAACTTAAATTAAAAAATGTCGGTCAATGATAAGATAGACCCTAGAAGGGTGGAACAGTTGAACAATCAGAGTTTCGCCAGGTGGAACAGGCAAGTGTCTGTCCTCCTTAGGTCAGCAGAGTTATAACACTATGCAGATGGCAGCTATCCAAGGGTCACAGCGGTCCAAGCGGATGCAACGGGGCATTGACACGGTTAAACACGGGCTAACTACCAGCTTTTATGAGACAAGGAGGATCTACAAGTGCAGACTATATTTCTAACGACAATCTTAGATGATTTGTTGGTCAGTACGCAAAGTTGTGCTACTGCTGCGGAAATGTATGCCACGCTGAAGTCATTAAATTGTGACACAAGTAAAGTAAATTAAACATCGACTAGACTGGCTTATTATATGCATGTACCCAAAGTAAGTCAAAATCCAGTTGAAATCTTCAATCAGTTAGCTAGGAAGGCTATGGAACTGAGTGATAAGAAAGTTCCAATTGATGAAGTGATGCAAATCCAAAAAGTGTTGAAGAGTCTTCTTCTAAAGTTTGAGTATTTTGTAGAAACTTGAAAAGGAATTCCAGACAATAAGAAAACACCTAAAGAGCTACGCTTCCGGTCAAAAGGATTAAAAGCAGATGGACTTGCAGTTTCGGTGAAAGCGTCTGAGATTAAAGCGTTCTCAGCGGCAAGTACTGGTGCTGGAAAAGAAAACAAAAATATGAAAGCCAGAACAAAAAAGGAAGGAGGCAGCCAGGGCCAAGGCAAAGTACTTTGGATGCCAAAAGATTGAACACTATAAGTATAAGTGTCCGGAGAACAAAAACGCCGAAAACGGAAAAAAGAAAGATGAGGAAAAATCAAAGTCTATAGAAGGCGTAGGCCCGAGTTCTTAAAAGCTCATATAGCAAAGGGAAAAAGAAATGGCAATAAAAATAAGGCAGTAGATAGAGAAAACTTTACCTAAATATGTGATTCAGGAGCGAATAGTCACTACTTAGGAGTATCTAAGCGGTTCTAGAACCAAACCGAATTTAAAAAGCCCGAGCTAATTAAGGTAGACAGTAGAAAATTTATTAAGGCCCATGGTTTCGGAACAGTTCCGGTTCAGGCTCAAGCGGCCGACGGAAGCTGGTTCGTATATGAACTGGAGAGAGTCGTGGAAGAACTCGTACGTAAACTCGAAAAGATGGGCATAGAAATACAGAGATCTTTTCTGTATTGGCTTTAACCAAATGGCTTAATCGAAAAAAAGAGTACGACCGCAAAGGACTTAGCACAAACAATGATAAATGCAGCAAAGCTCCTTGCAAAGTTTTGGGCAGATTTGGTTAACTGTGCTGTCTATTTATTAAATAGACTACTCAACAAAAGAAGCCCAGATAAGACACCTTATGAAAGGAAACAGGGAAAGAAGCCACCGGTTCAGCACCTAAGGGTGTTTAGCTCAACTGTATACCCCCTTGTTAGAGGAAAGCCCAGAGAACAATAGGTGGAAAGAGCGAGAAAAGGTATACTAGTTAGCTCTAATCTTAATCGTAAGAATTATAGGATTTATATTAAAGAAACCTGTGATGTGATAAAAGCCCGTCATGTTACAGTAGCGGAGGATCACGTATTGATAGATATGAAAAAAGAATTAAGAATCCCTCAAGAAGACGTTTCAGGAACTTTCCTTGAAATAAAGAACGACCGTTGACATTCAAAAAAGTCTACACTTTAAAATAGATTGAGACAGAAAAGAAGAAACAAGTGAAAAAACTCTCTCAGAAAATTAAAGAGATGCAGAAGGACAAGGCCATTCAACATATGAATGTCAGAAGATTCAAAAACACTGCAGAACCCAACTTTACAACAATAGGTGAAAATAGAAGACACCTATCGTTTGAACAGGTAGTGGTAGAAAAGTTTGAGAATTCTGAGAATAAAGGAAGGAAAACGGTCAAATAAAGAGTTGACGTATGATTTCAGAATGTGAACTAGGCTCGTCCAAGTCGGACAGAGTGTCTTAGACCCATACCTGAACTTATAAAAAATCAATTTGTTTTCTTTGATCAAATTCAGTTCTGAGTAGCGGCTCCGGTTTTAAACATGTTAAGAAGACATGCACACAGAAATCCGAAACAAAAGCTGCGGATGAAAAGGAGTTAGTGAAAATTGAAGGTCGAGAAGGTACGGAGGATCAGAAGGAGGACGTGCTAGATATAAAACCACCCTCTGCAAGTGAATTAGGTGAGCCGCCCGTAAGAGAGAATGTCTCTGAAGAAGCAACAAGTGGAGCAGACGAACTAAACGTATGCATAGTGAAGAATGGAATTAAAAAGTTCTCTTTGTCTGAGAAAAAGACTAGAGGGAAGACCCCCGTCTCTTTAACCTTTAAGAAAAAACATTCCTAGAAAGGATAAAGGCAAGAAGAAAACTAAGGAGCAAGAGGATACAGACGAAATTAAACAAGAACTGAGAAACAGAAGACAATTGCCAGTAATTAAGAGACTAGGATTAAATTATCCTAAAACAATAAAGGATTATGGAATAAATGACTTCTGTGCTCTAACTGCTGCGGTTCTTACCTTGGACAAAACTGATGATTTAAACCTAGAAGAGGATACAAAGAGTCGTAAGGAACCAGGATTGCCTAGGTCTTATAAACAGGCAATAGAATCCAATGAAAATTATAAGTACGCGGGTGCAATCAGAGATAAAATGACGAGTCTCTTCGAGAACTGTAACTGTAAAATGGTACCGCGACCAAAAAGTAGACGAGTACTTACCTCTAGATAGGTCTACACAGTAAAAAAAGGTGAACAAGGACTACTGATTCAGCACAAGGCAAAAGTAGGCGCCAGATGCTATAAGCAGGTCAGAGGCATTGACTATAAGAAGACGTTGGCCTCTGCGTGTAGATTTAAATCAGTGAGGACTCTGCTGGCTATAGCGGCCGCAGGGAATTTCGAAATTACTCAATTCGATGTGATTACGGCCTTTTTTTAGGGATAGCTATATATGGAAGTGTATATAGAACTTTCAGAAGGATTCAGAGGGAGTAATGAGGACATGATCTGTTTACTTGTTAAAAGCTTGTACAGACTAAAACAAGCCTTAAGGATATGGGCTGAGAAACTGAAGATAATTCTAGCAAGAATTGGATTTGTGGCTACATTATCAGACCCTTGTGTATTTACAGGGAAGTTCAATAGATTCATAGTACACATAGGTATATATGTTGATAATCGATTGTTACTGTGTCAGTGCAAAGAATTAAAAAAAAATATCCGGAACCAGTTGACTCAAGATCTGAGTATCACGGACAGGCCACCATCAATATTTTTAGAAATCAGTATAAACGTATGTCCTGATGGTAAGATAAGGATCGCACAGGAGCACTATATGTGTGAACTTTTGAATAGGTTTAACATAGTCGACTGCAAAGGAAAGAAGATTTCCATGTCAGCGAGCTGAACAGCCGAGAAGTTAGTCATCCCAGATGCAAAGTACCCCTACCAGGAATTTATGGGAGCGTTGATATATCTAGCTAGAAATACTAGGCCAGACATAAGTTACCCTGTTTCTAAATTGTCAAGATATTTAACCGGGTACGAAAAGGAGCACTAGAATGAGGCTAAAAAGGTACTTAGGTACCTAACAGAGACAATCACTAGAAGAAGTTCATTTAATCCTGTGAATAAATTGGCTTTGATTGGATACCTGGATGCGGATTACGCGAGTGAGAATGTGAACAGGAAGTCAACAACAAGCATGGTGGTTTTAGTGAACGGATGCCTTATCATTTGGCGGTCACAGCTACTGCATTGTGTAGCTATTTTATCAACGGAGTCTGAGTATATAGCCTTGTTGGGGACAGCAAAAGAGGTTGTGTGGCTGACATAGTTTATAGAGAAACTAGGATTCTAGAGGGCAAATCCTATGAAGATTAAAGTAGATAACCAGGCAGCTATAAGACTGGCAAAGAATCCAGAGTTCCACAAGCAAACGAAGCACATAGATGTACGTTATCACTATGTGAGGGAGCAAATAAAAAAGAGTAAAATTGATGTGGAGTGAAGGCCGACAAAGGAGCAACTGGGTAATTCTTTCACCAAGGAGTTAAAAAATAAAACTTTTCTATAAAATCTTTTTTTCTTTATATATCTTTTAATTAAAATTCGCTAAAAGTGAACAGCAAATTACTCGTTCGTTCGTTATTAATTTATTTCGTGCTCACATACGACTCATCTGATGAGTTCCTAGTGCAGTTTCGATGGTAGTAGACCATCACGCTTATATGGTGATAGTTGCAGACGTTTTCCTGCAAGTGCCGTCTGGCATTGCCCTTTGAATGCAAAATTTACCTGCTATCACTACATTCCCCTGTGTTAACAAAATTCTAACCCTATATTACCCTTTTTCTGAACCAAAGTCCTTTTTTAAAAAGCATCTCAAAATATTCAAGCGACGATTTCGAAAATATTCATCTTTAATATAAAAAAACACGTGTTGCAAGCGTTACAATTTTTAAAACATTTAACTACACAACGACCTAATTAACGTTGCGTATAATTATTAATAATGGCAACTTCAGCTCTATTGTCTTCTATTACGCGTTTTGAAAGTCAGTCCCTTTCGTCTCGTATCTCAGAAATTTTATTTGTGAAGCCATTATTTTTTCAAGCTACGTCTATGCCTTGTAATGCAGAATAAAAAATCAAAAACCTCGATTTCTAGTATTTTACATTGGAGAACACCTAACTTGTAAGCAAATTTAACTTCACGTTTTAAAGCATAACCTCCTTACAACTACTGTACATCATTTAACATTACACCTAAAAGTTGTGCTTTTTACTAATTAAACACCCATTTAATGTTACAAAAAATTTACAAAAATGAAGAATCAAGTATGCTACATTCTGCATAAAGCTCAAAACTGGTCAACGTATGAATTATAGGCACGCTTTATTGACTATACTGTAACTGTATAATAATAAATTGATATTCTTTTTTTCAAAACAAATGTCCTTATTTGTACCGGCACAAATTTCCAATAAAACCCAACGTTTGTGCCCCATACTTATATATTTATATACATCTATAATTAAAATTTTTCATTTTTTGTATCAACACATAACTCATCACAAAACTTGCAATTTGAGTTCTGGTCCTGTAAAACAGACTAATTACCTTGTAATATTTATTTTAAAGTGTTAATCTGGAAAGAATAGCGTTACAGAAAAAGCAGAACTTCACACAGTCCACTCGAAAAGCCACTACAGCTCCACTGTGTAAGCGCTGTGCTTAAACATGGTGTAGGCATCTTTACCTAATGTCAGTTTACAACGAAAAAAACAACTTTTTATTGCCTGAGAGGAAGACTTTACTATTTTGTCTCTCTAAATTCTCAACTTTTCACGAAAAACTCATATCATATGTATTTTAATAGACTTAGGTTGACGACGTTTGCTCTTTTGAACCAATTTAAAGTTTAGATCAACATGATTTGAATTTGTTATAATAATTTAACAGTTAAAAGGTCATGTTTGTATGTTTGTACATACCTGTTATGGCAAACCTAAGTGTTTTTAACCTTGCCTTTATAAAAACGTATACAATTTTCGAAAAAAATTTAAAAAGTTTAGCTTTCCTCGTATTCTATTTTTGAACTAACAATGAAATAATATCAAATGCACTTAAAAGGCTAAAAGTGAAAATCGTAACTGTGTGACATTACTTTAATAATTGACTTGCTCATTATTGCTTTATTAATCTTAGCGTCATAGAAAACCTTGTATGCTTTATTTGACAAGATAATTTTTTACGTTGTAAATTTCGCAGCTAGTTAAATTTTTAAGCTCGTATCAAAGGGTCATTTTCTGCTTTTGGGTACATAAGGTCCTAGAAAACATAATGTTTTCATAAATTAATGAAGTCATTTAAAAGAAACAAAAACGTCTCGTATTTTTGTCTTATCGTGAATCAAGTCCACGCAAATAAAATAGTATCCTTAAATTCCCTTAATTTTTTTGCGTGTGGCCACACGTACATATTCCTCAAGGATACTTCCGATGTTTGCAATTGTTATTTATTGAAGACAACAAAACATATATAAACAAGATTGTTCTTGAAGATATAAATCGGTCAGAAGTAAATTAATTGAAGTATATATCACTGTTTCTTAAGACCTAAATCTGTCAGAAGTAAATGCACCGAAGATAATAAAAAGAAATAAATGTACTAAAGCTATGAGGCTTATCTTGAGAAAATAATTACTCTGAAAGTTATTAAGTATATTAGCATATATACGGAATATTGTGAAACTTTAAAGCTAAATTAATCTAATTAAAGCATATAATTGAACCGAATCATTGTTTTTGAATACAAAGAAAAATTTACTTGTCCTAAAGCTATAAAATTTATTGGATAAACGAGAATATCCATTTTTGAAGCAAAGAATATAAATATGTTTTTCTGCAGTTGCATTAGGCCATTACAACAATTACTGAGTATCGTGGAACCTATATTTGTCTAAAAGCTATTTTAATCAAATACAAATTTTTAAGTCTGAGCGATACGTCGATACATCACATTACTACCGCAAAACTACTTATTTTTACTCTCTTTTGGCACCAGCAAAGTAAAAGTTGTACCCACTAGTAAAACTTAAAAATTAATAACCTTGTTACATTACAATTCTACGACTACATACATCCACTAATTCCCAAGTATAACTTTAGCATCCGCGTCATAATAAAATCTTTACTTAAGTCACAAAAATTTCTGTAGTACATCAATCCATCGCAAGCTAAGTCAAAAATTGAAAATTTAAAAAAGTAATAAAGATAATATTTATTTTTAACTGCCATTTTTAACTTAATACAAATAAAATACCATCTGCTGCAAACAACCTACCTTATTATACTATAAGAAATAAAGTAAAGTCTATTAAAACTACGTAGAACATCAAAATATCTCAAAAAATCGATTATTTATCCTAACTTTCTTCGGCAATGTTAACCTCCAACTTTATTCATTCTTACTTCTAAATTCCCACATTACCTTGTTGATACCTATTAACCATTGTTAAAACTACTCTTCTATACCAAGTCCTGTAGTAAAAGTTATATTTAATTTTTAAAATTCGTATTTCCAAATTTTCAAAAATTTCTGAAATCTTAAAAATAATCCTCACAGCAAAACTTATAATGTCACATCTGACGATAAAATACTTTTGAATTTATGTCACTGCACATGCTTATAATATTAACAAAAATTACTATCATTAATTACAGCCAAATTAGCCATTATTTTAAAATTTAACACTTTTCTGCATATAGTCACGTTCGCGATGCCTCCTTATACATTAATGCGATTGAAGGACTACCGAAATGTTCTACTTGTATATACTATCATGCTAAGTTTTAATCAAATTAACGAAATACTTTTTAATTTATCCGAATTTCAAAACCCAACTTCCCAAAATCAAATCTTTGTCAAAATCAGCTAAAAAATCATCCAACGCTACCCATTTTGGCAATTTTCTTGAATTTCAGAAAATTTACAAAAATTTTAAGTTTTCTTAAAAACTACTTAATTAAAACAATTTCTGACTTTAAAAATGTGTTTGCCGTATCTAATGATTCCACAAAGAAGATCTTACAAGATGATCAACGCTCTTTTAATTTAACCCAGGGTAAATTTAATCAAAACAATTTTGAAGTCTGAAGTGACTTTAGTTAAGCTCTAGGACCCCAAACAACAAAGTTAGCTTAGCTATAACCCATGTATACATACTAAACAACACCTAATCTTATTGACTTCTTTTAGTTTTAACATATGACATATTATTGTTCTTCATCTCCCAGCCGCCAACTATATTTAAACTGACTTTGTCTACATTTTTAATGGCCTCAGTGATTCCTATGCCAAACAACATGTACTCTCTGGCGACTTCTCCTAAACCCCACATACTATACGATTAGCTGTCATCAACAACTTTTGCTCCTCCGCCTAGCCCTCTATTCAAGAACTATACTGTATGTATATACCACTGTGACACTATCCTCATTCACGCCGACATTTACTACGCAATACCACATCAAGCTAGCCACAATCTCTAGCAGTACTCTTATGTAGCCACATTACTTTTAATCGTACAACTGTTACTACAACGCTGCTATATTAAAGGATATACGACGTCTCTATGTATTGACAAGAAGAAATCCTACTCATGTATTTACGCTTTGAATCTCTTCGTCCAAATACACATATTACAATTTTTCCTAGCTTGTCCATAAACTCTTTACTTCCTGACAAAAACATTATGCAAAATGACACCTACGAAGTACATTTTATGTATGTTTACAATATAAACATTGTCTTAAACGATCTAATTGAAACCTTATTACCCTTTTTTTAATACGGAGTCCTTCAGATTCACCAAAAGTTGCAAAAATTTACACACGCTCCAGTTTTATCGGTCCTTGTCTGCAAATTTTTAGCCACTAACATAAAAGTTAATAAAATTTTTGGCTAGTTGACACCTATTTTGTCTTTGTCTCTTCACCTCCTCAACTGACCATCTTGTCCTATCAAAATTATAGCAATGAGTCAGTAATGGCCTGCGCTAACTTGGTGCTGTTATAATAACGGTATTCAAGACCCTAAAGATACATACATCAAAATTATTAAACTAAATTATTGACATTTACAATCTCAGCCACAATGATTCGACAGCGGTATCACAACATTACGCTTATTGCAGTTGACTCTCCTGTGGTCCTTCAGAACCAAGTTTAATCCGACAAATCCTTGCTACACCATCCGCCGCTATTTTCAAATCGCCCTGTCCACTCACTCATCACAAGAAAGGTGATCCTGGCAACCCTGCTATTTGCCGACATCTAAAAATCTGCAAACCATTTTTTGTCACTTTTTTATCACAAGATTAATTTTGGAACCCCAAATTTTCCAATTTTGCAGTTCCACCAAATCTTACAAGGAGCACCATCAATGAAATTTGCCCTGCGAACGTGGTCTTTTTGTAGCCCTTTTTAAACACCGAGTACAACATTTTCACCTTCTGCAATGACGAAAGTTTGTACTCCGTGCGATCTTTTTTGATAGCTCTACAAAATGAACCACACTATTATTAGATCCCTAAAATTACGTGGGCTCCTTCGTTATATCCTTCGGACATATTTGTGCTTCCGCCTTTTTCAAACGTAAGACCTTCAGGTTCCAATACATTTGCCTGGCACACAACAACTTCTACAGCAACAGAACCGTATGAACTTTTATGCTCTCCAGTCATCAACATTCACGGCCATATACTGCAACAACACCAGTAGCCTTTACAAGTGGGGCTACTACGTCACCAGCATCCGGCCCAACAGCAGGCATACGACGATCCTGACCAAATAGAGCCACAGGTTCTCGTCGCGGATTTTAGTATAGACGGATCATTAACATTTCAAGGGAACCCGCTATCCAACCAGAGCCACAAAATAGGCTCAAACAGGCTTCACAACTGCCAGTTCTGCGACCAGATTAGCACGATTGCAAAATCTTAAGAGGTGACTAAACCAAATGACTATAATCCAACAGATAGGATGACCACAAAACTATGGCTTACGGCTTTCTCCGAATCCTCGGAGAATTTCTCTTTCGGTTCTTCATACCTTTGCTTACACCAACATACATAATGTGTGTCAAAGTGCAGTTTTTCTCTATATAATCCATCAAAAGCACAATTCCTTGAACCATATTAGAGCGATCCCTACTGATGGATCTCAAAAAATTTTAGCTCAAAACATTTGGGTCGCATGTTCTGACATTACATATAAAGTGCTTAAAAGATTAAAACCGAAATTGCATCATCAAAAAGTTTGTATTTTTTCATTTTTCGTTCTGAGTGCATTTTCTATACTTTACACATTAATCGAAGACAATTACGCATCTCGCTACTGGCATCAGTGCCGTAAAGTTTAATGTGTCTATTCTACGCTGCTTACACTCTACACCTACCTATCTTAACCTCAATCAGATAACCTTATCGCAAAAATGATTAAAAAAGCCACGTCTGAGTTCTCCCATGCACATAAGTACTTTTAATAGAAAATGCTATTTAGGAACCATTAGAGCAGACTTCTCCTGTTCCCCCTACAAAAAAAACAAAAGTTTGTTAAAGCTACAATTACTTCAATATCTACTCCTGCTGCAACAGTTACATCTAAAGCCGACATATCTTTGACGCAGTCTCCTTCGCCAACTCTGCCAACTACAACTACGATGATAACTTTCAATTTTGCACCAGTGCTAACACCACCACTGTTCTTCTTTTCATTTGCTCGAGCTACAACTTCTCCGCCCGACATTTCTCATACCATGATGCCTATCAATTATGATCCTGCTCTCATGGATTTTCAAGATTTGACGTCTTTCAACACATTAATGGCGCCCACGGAAATTACCGTCACACCCATCCTTCTTCTGACTGTCCACCTTTCTTAAGACTCTATGTCGCCAATCTTCTTTGATCAGAAACTATTTTCCACTTTTAAATAAAAGGAATTTGTAAGCGTTATCATTTGTTTTTTATCTTTTTTGTGTCATGAATATCATATAATTGTAAATTAATAATGACATGATAATATCTTTACCTATATATATGGGTCAAAACATTTGAGAAAAATCGATATAAAATGTTTCAAAATATTACGAACTGTCTTATTATTGTCATATAATGAGAGATACATACATGCCTCATCGTGTGGTTGTGCTCTGCGAGCCTTAACACACGATGAGAATACAAGCGAAGAGGGAAGTGACGGTCTCTTCCCTCTTTGCTTGTATTCTCATCGTGTGTTGAGGCTTGCAGAGCACAACCACACGATGAGGCATGTATTGTCAAAGTATGTGATTTGTGCTATGTACTTTTAATTTAAATGATTGAATGTGAATTAGTGTGAATGAATGAGCGTTGGTAAGCGGGTGTACTTTTAGCCTTAGAGTGCTAACTAGTATTTTATTGAGAGAGAATCGAGAGAAGGTATAGGGAGAACAGTCCACAGCAAAGTGACGGTCTCTTCCCTCTTCGCTTGTATTCTCATCGTGTGTTGAGGCTCGCAGAGCACAACCACACGATGAGGCATGTATGTACCTCTCATTATATGACATGTCGGATCTTTGGAAAAATTGTCCCCAATTTATAATTATAAGTAGAGCTACAAACTAATGAGCACCCAACGGCTCCTAACTAAAACTAAAGGAAACAGAGGAAGGAAGAGAGGGACTGTTTGGATGTTTGCACAAAACAAATACATGGAAGAGAATTGCACATTCCTTGAAGCAAATTCATATAAGGAAATTACTTATTTTTGGAGCGGAATCGAGCGGATTTACGAAAATTAAAGTAAGTTAATGTACGTACAAGTGTAAAGCAGACGACTGGACAATACGATGTAATTGAATAGAGTAATTTAGAAATATAAATTACTGAAATACTTTGTGTGTTGTTGTGATTTGAGGGAAGTGAAGGGGATGAACGAGACTTAAATTAGAAAAATCCAAGGCAAAATTCGTAACAAGTATTGAGCGGTGGGCATTTGTACTGCTCGTAAACATCCGAAGACTAAAGCATTTGGAAATTTGAAACCTATTGTGGCAAAGAAACCTATGGACATCGTGGGAATCGATTTACTTGGCCTTTTTGTTAAATCAGATCAGAACAATTGATATATTATTGTTCTAACTGACTATTACACTCGCTTCGCTGTGACGCAAGCCATTCCATCGCGACATACTGAGAACAAAGCTCAGTTCCTAGTCAACCGTGTGATCTGTGAACACGGCGCATTTCGGCATTTGATATCAGATAACGCCCCTGAAATAAATTCCAACCTCATTACATTAATTATCAAAAAGCTCAGTGCAAAACATCGTCCTACCTTGCCATACCACTGTCAATCGAACGGGTTAACAGAAAGATTAAATATGACACTCACTTATTTTATAAGTGCCTATGTAGATTTAACACACACTAACTGGTGTGCCTATTTGCCTCACGTTACATTTGCATATAATGTAGCAAATAATGCATCGTTAAAAGCTTCTTCATTCTACCTTCTCAAGAGATACTATCCCGAATTACCCATAGATACAGTTATTCTACCATTTTTGTCAACCAACCATTACCAACCTTACTGACAGACCGTGAGAAAGCAAGTCAAGCTCTACAAGAGGCTCAACGCAAGCAGAAGCTTAGATATAATAAATTACATGCACAACGCACTTTTAATATAAATGACATAGTGCAAGTACTCGTCCCTGCACGAAAAGTAGGAAGAAGCGAAAAATTACTCAGCCAGTGGGAAGGCCCATATCGCATTAGAAGCATCGATGATAAAAATAATGCATACGTAACCCCGATATATAATTAAGCACCTCCACAACCACGAAAAGTGAACTATGAAAGACTCAAGAAAACGATTATTCGAGATGAAGACAAAACAACACCAACTAACTTCCTATACTCTTTCGATGAGGAGCTATTAATCCAAGATGCCATCACCCAACTAAACCTCAACACTCCCACTCCCAATCCTAATAATAATCAAATCCCTTCCGCTCCAGCAGCCGCCCCACTCCAGAACTCTAAATCTTCAGCACCTACACTCGATTCATCATCCAAACCCACATTAGTCTTAAATTCCTGTCCATCAGAACCACAGTCTAACCAACCACCACTGCCAAATTTCATTAATCCAACCCGTTCAACCCGAATTCGTAAACCACCTAGTCGTTTTAAATATTTTATTGTACCTTAAGACTCGTACCAGCGAGGTAACCAATTTTCATATTACATTCCAGGGTTTCTATAAACGATAATCCTACTCTCCATATCAACTTTTTATTCATCCCTAACCCACCTATTTATTCTAACCTCCACTCTAATTACCCACCTTACAAATTTTAATATAAATATTTTATTCGTTATTGAGATCATGTTGCCCCACACTGGATTCAGCCGTTCGGACTGTCAACATTCCGCTGCTGTTTTCTGTCAGCCTAGGCCAACATTCTGGGGCTACGCTTCACCGGCACACGTTTGGAAATTAACTACCCGGATAGAGAGGATCCCGCGATACCGTTTTGGACCACTACCTATCTACAACTAACTGCCACCACCACCTCCGCACCTTGATCACCGGCTCCAGTCACGAACTAACGTTTATTTGTCATCCACCGAAAGCCAGCCACATCAACGTGAGCTGTCTTCTGGATCTACACCAGTGACCGAAAGTTCAAACAACCTCATACCACCGTCTGACCAATCCCGACATCGTCCAGTGGAATCGTCAATCGTTTTTCCAGTGGCCGATGCAACCCCTTCGGATTTGACAGCCAACTTATCTATGCCTCCAGCATTATTGACAAAGGAGCCAACACCAATTCAACGACAAAACCGGTATGAAAAAAGTAATCTTTCATTTCTCGTTATTTTTTTGATTTGCGTCATAACTTAGATGACCATCCAACACCTACCGCAAACCGAGGCCACACGAAACCGGTTCAGATCGCGTATTCCAAGACCTGTTTTTGATTCCAAAATTCATTTCAAACCACCACCCCCTCCACGGTCTACATCTTTAAACAAGAATCCTTTCTTTGCCTCCACGGACAATTTAGGACCTCTACTCAAGCCCCTTCCTAAACCTCCAAAGTCAAAGATTTAAAAAGTAGCCAAAGCAGCTCTACCTGTAGTGGGCACAGGGTTTGTCATGGAAGGTGTTGGCGCTGCGCTGGATCAAATCCCGCGTGGAAATTCGGACATTTATATTACTATCAATGAAGAATCAACAACTCCTGCCCCAACTCTAACCCACATCAACACCCTCCCCCAAGGACTTCCTAACATAGCTGCATTATTAGGAATTTCCCCAACCAGTACAACGACAGTTGCTCCGACTCCTAAAATTAGTGTCCGCCTGGGAGAGGACACGACCGTAAATGTCTACAGCTGGTATATAGTGACTAGTCTTCTTGTTATAATGATTGAATGTGAATTAGTGTGAATGAATGAGCGTTGGTAAGCGGGTGTACTTTTAGCCTTAGAGTGCTAACTAGTATTTTATTGAGAGAGAATCGAGAGAAGGTATAGGGAGAACAGTCCACAGCGAAGTGACGGTCTCTTCCCTCTTCGCTTGTATTCTCATTGTGTGTTGAGGCTCGCAGAGCACAACCACACGATGAGGCATGTATGTACCTCTCATTATATGACATTATTATTCCTAAATTTTGCTGTATATTCACAGTCTTATCAGTTTTTGTACATTTTATACGAACGAAAAAGTTTGTCTCCAAACAATGACTTATATAATTATATAGTATGATTTTTCATTGTTTTGTACACACACACCATAAATACTAGTGTGTTTTCTCCTTTTCTCTTCTCTCTCACTCTCAAGATACACACATCTAGTCTTTCCTCAATCATGTTCCTTTCTTCACAGCATATCACCTGAAGCCAATATCGTTATTGATCTTCTCTGATACTGGTACATTATGTACATGATATGTGACCTTCTTAATAATTACCTGTATAAAACTTTTTCCGATGGAGACTTCTTTTTCCCTATTTTTGTAATGATAAACTTTCCAAATCCCAACTTTTCTCTAACTTTCTTTGTTCAACTCTTATTAGAATGACATGTCTGTCCAAATCCTAATTTGACTATACATTGAAACATTTACTTCGATTTTTTAATTTTTCCGTTACTCCTTTCCTATTCTTTTGTATATAAATGGTGTTTAATGTATATTTAATTAATTAATTTAATGTAGAATTAAATTGAACGGACTTTCACATAAATACACAAAGTGCCCGTCTCATTTTTCAGTGTGCAAGTCCTACTTAACACCTTAAGAGCTCCAGCTCCGGACTGCACTCTCAACTATTCGGCTCTCTTCTTTTTAGAACCATAAGTGTGTAACCTGTATCAGTCACACTGTCCCTTTATCATTAACATCAGTTTACAAAATAATAATAATTTACCTTTAATAAAAATTCTCCAGAATTGTACAGAAAATTACTCGTTCGCTCGAAATTTATTTATTTCGCGCTTACATATGACATATTTAATAAGTCTCTAGTGCGGTGTCGATAGTAGTGTACCATTACACTTATCTTGGTCCAATCTATTTCCGTGCCACAATCAAGATTATTTACACGTAACCCTCTGCGCCCACGAGTCAGTTTACGCAATTCGTGCTTTACTGTTGATTGTTTTTAGAAACCTACAGTTTTAGTATATTTTTGAGTCCGTTTGGCAAGGACCTAGATTAAATTATTTGTTGTGCCTATCATTTATCGTCCTGTGATACCGCAGCTAGCTCCACCAACCCGGTATACCGTTGTAGTGGCTAAAACTTGTAGTGCCAGAGGGTCCACAATCAAACCTGTTGACCTTTCTGGCACAGTATAAAGTAAACATAAAAACATTCGCACACTCTCTCACAATATAGACGCTCCGAACAAAAACCACTCCAGTGAACTTCACGTAAACATATACTATTCTATCTAAATCTTGGGAGACATATTATACTAAAAAATCAAACTTTACACTAGCTCTAATCTTCCATGCTTTTCTGTCATCACACGACACTAAACCAGAATCAGTGATATTCTACAATAATAAAACCCAGGATAAACCAAGAATTGCTTGCCTCAGTTTGTCCTCAGTTTACCCCTATGGAAATTTCTACTAAACTACATATGATCTTATAATAGCCTGCAATAACAATACCAGTATCTGCTTGACAACCGTCTAAATTTTCTATTACCACATGTAAGAATCTTTTCTTTCTACCTACTTACAGAAACGCCTTGTGTTGCTATACTTATTTGTAAAATATATGCAAAAAAACTATGTCCTGACTGCTCTGATATATTTTGCAATCATGTACGACTGTGTGCTTTAGATGCCTCTATTAGCTAAAAAATAAACGACTGTAATGCAGCTCAACCCACGTACACAACCATGCAACAGCATTTTTCGAATAAGGAAATTTAACTGCCTAACAAACTTTAGCAACTAGTACTTATACCATTTACTGACAATCTTGTCACTTCAAAGGAAGGACGTCGTGTCAACGTCATGTAGATTGACCTGAACAATCTTAGTGGCGTCAAAAAGAAAATAGTATTTTTAAGCAACAAGAGGATGCTTTCATTCCATTACGACTAGTGGTTTAGGTTGCCCACTGAACCATGGCCAAGCCTCATTAGAGGCCGGGCTCAGGCTTACTTACAAAATATAAGTGCAAACACGTGTACAATTTCAAACAGTAAGGGCCGTAACCAGGAGCTACACCATGGCCGGGGTATTTGTCGCGGCGGGTCTGCTTTGAGGTCACGAAACAGAGCTCTTATTAAGCCAAGCAGTACATAAATCTCACCAAAAGTTTACCTGAAGCTATTTTTATTTACATCTACAGCTACAGCTACTTCCAGCTTTAGCTTACGGATTTTATCGAATACCTAAGCTTTTCCAGCTAATTTCTACCACCTTTATTTGCTACTCTACCTAGCTACACGTACATTCCTCCTCGATCACTGGATGTCATTGATATCTGACAGGATGACCCTTTGCCGTCTTTCCCAGATATCATTAACCGAGCCACGAACATGTTTAATATGGAGCCTCCTTCGCTACTAAAAGCAGTCTCAAAAACTCCTAACGACACGTCACTACCAGTTGACAGTGCACCATTAGTTAATAAAGCAACACCAGTTATTAATGAATTAACAGTCCCAGTCGTAAGTTAATCACTTCCAGTCCCTAGTGAAGCCGCAACTCAGTTTGCCGCTCTCGTTCTGCTCACCTAAAACGATGACATCTTACAACTACACAGATGATTTGAATTTCGACTCAATTTCTCTACTCATACTTTCCACTGTAAACACTGAATTTGAGTACTTACCTCTTACTGACACATCTTGCAATACCCTACTATTCAAAGATTACTAAACAAATGCCATGTATATATTTAGATAGGCTTTAATATCTTTTGAAAAAATAAAAAAAATTAAAAGTCTCAAAAACATTGAAAAATAAAAATTTAAAAAATATACTGTTATTTTTTAAAGTTTCTTGTGAATAAATACTACTATTATGATTATTATAAATTGTATATTGTAAGTTTATCACAAATCAAGGTCAATTTGTAAAACAAACAAACGTTATATAAGTATAGGCAAATGTAATAATTATATGTAAACATTGTTCTTTAAGTTTTTCCTGTGAGAACTTCTCTCACTCAGCATTTTTCTTTTCCATGCTGTATTGTGCATGTTCATTTTTTATTAGAGAATATTTCCGTTATTCCTTACTTTCTTGTCATGCCTTCTACATTGGTGAAAGTTCTACTTTTCCTGGGTATCTCGCCCGTGGTATTTATTTTACATAAATACCTGTTCACTTTATAAGACTAGCATTTATCAAGTCGTCGATGTTATGATACCATCTCTTCGCTACAATAGTCGTCTCGATTATTTTTCCCTACGAGATAATATAATTATTATCGTATAGCGCAATGCCGCACTGAAATTGTGTCAAAAAAATAAAAAGTATAGCTCAAACGAGAAGTTTTAATTAAAGCTTTCCATCTATCATGAAATTATGTAGTCTTATTGCATAAGAAATGATCAAAAGCGCGTAATTTTTTTCTGCTTATGGGATTTGAATTTGGAGCCATGGGAAAATAGCCCGCATGTTAAATATTCAGCCCACAGTGACTGGTCAGTGACAGTTATTTAGTGTGACTGTTGCTGTTTCGTTCTTCGAGTTTAAACTTTCACATGCGGAAAGCTAAAACTAATGTGGAACTTGGCAACGGCAAGAATTTTAATCCTAATTAATAATTACAGTTTAGTCGCTTTTAACTATTAACGCACCACTAACTATCCAAAAATTCCAAGACAGCAAAATAGCTAATTTGTTTTCCTATTTTTTGTGATATCAAACATAAAATAGTTAACAGTGCGTCCAGAAAAAACAAATTAAGAAGCTGTAACCAGTTCACATTGCCAAAAACCAGGGTAAATACAATTTTGTAGGAGTTTAAATTTTAAAAACATTAAGTGTGTGCTGAACGGTCAACAAAAAAATATGCAATAACAAAAATGTACATATTTTGGCCATACGTTGTTTTAAAAAATATCAAAAGTTTTAGGTTCACCTAGGTTTTTGTAAGATATCATATGCATTAGGCATGTATTCCACTAAAAGTAAGGATCCTTACTATAAGAAGTATGAGTCACTTAAAAAAAATATTTCGTTAACATGTGAGACATCGACCGGGTCTGATTGGACGATTTAATTTAGATCTTCTCTCACTCTATGTCCCGCTCTCACTTAAGGAACCTCTCCGTATTTCAATCTTTAATTAGGCTTGAAAGTTATAATAAAACTCTTTTCGATTGGCAACTACTCGTTTTTTGTTTCTTCGTTCAATTATTGCATCTGGCAAAACTCTACCTTGATTCGCATCTATTGCTACGACTTATATATTTAGAGCAGTCGTACTCATACTACCAAAGACGTGGCATCTTTGAATTTTATCCAAACCTTTACAGCACGAGTCAGTTCACTCTGACTTACATTACAATAACTAATAGCCAAAAAGGCGTATCGCAGATTAATATGTAAATTGTTTTTCTAAAACAGTGCTGCTATTTGCAATGAATTTATTTGTACGCTTCCAAAAATTCCAAAACTTTTCAGGAGTTCCAAGAGTGTAAGGGAATTTAGAAACCAGGGAGACTTGGAGGAAGTATTGGGAAATTCGGGCTTCCTGGAGAGCCTTTAAAACTCCGATCTCGAAACCCAGGGGTTTTTGCATTTGCCATCCCTAGACCAAAGAAAAAATTTTGTAATTGAAACACTGTGAGATTCACCTCAAAACTAATTTTTTTAAATATTGTGTAGTTACTTATTTTGCAATTCTGTTGTTTATTCTAGAAATACCATTTATATTAGCTGAACTTGTACGCTGTAAATAGACTGGTTAACCAAAAACTGAAGATCACACTTCCAGCACCTGTATTTGCCTCAGTCCTAGTCCTAGTTGCGTTTGGACAGAAATAGTGTTGATCTCATTTGAATGTAAACTATTGCAAATCATACTATAATTAAAATAAATTAGAATTTATAAATGAAATTTATTTATAATTTGGAGCCAAGAAATTAACTTTCTTGATTGCTTTAAAACTATGCATACATAGGTCATCACATATACATATAAGTAAAAATTTGTTTTCAATATCTATAAGTAAATGTACATTGATAAGTTAAAAAATAGTATTTAAATAATACACTATTTTTAATATTGGCAATAATTTAATTAATCAAAATAAAAAAACATACACAAATGTTAACAAATGATTGTAACTTATTTTATTACCTCTTCAAGGACTATTTTTTGAATTTTTTGGGAATCGACGTACTTTTCAATATTGGTACTTATTTTGAAATTTGGAAATTTTCTCAACTGAAATATTTGAAATATATGAGGATCATAATTTTGAACCAGTTTTATAAACTATTAAATACATTTATTTCATTTATCTTTCTCGTACAAAAACATATCATATAAAAGCTTTTAATCTTACTATAATCATTGTTGTTGGACGCTACTGCAGTGAATTTTCAAGCCATTAGCATTAATAGCTTTTCACTTTATCTAGGATCCACATAAATTTAAAATTAATTGACTCTTGTCACTCATAAACTACTCACGCTAATTTCTCTTATATTTGTGATTAGCGACTTGGGCTGTGTTCTGTAATAAAACTACAACATTAATAGGCGTTTTGCGTATGCTAAATGCTGACATGTCGGATTTAGCACATTTTTAAAATGAAAATTTGTTTATTTACATGTTTTTGAAAAGAGCAAAATGTTCTATTTACATATTTCAAAAAAGTGTAAAATGTTCTTTTTACATGTTTTTAAAAAGCGAAAATATTCTATTTAAATGCTTTTAAGACGTATTTGAATATTTTTGAAGATAGTGGATATTGGTTTTAGCAAAAAATGGATATGGGCCATTTTGGTTCTTCACCGACGATGTGATACATACCTAGGTGCTTATCTAGCTGTTTGCACGTATTTATAAATGATCCTTTTTTATTTGAGTTGATTTCATATAAAGTAAATACAACCATTCAAAATATTACTGTAGCAATACGCCTAAGTGCCGTAACCATAGTACAACTATGTAGCAACACAAGAATTATATTTTACTTATAGCAATTCACCCGTAATATTACATGCTAATTAATTCCTACCTATCTACATAATTTAGCAACCTTTGGCAATTCTTTACCGAATTAGACATGCGATATGTCATTTTGAAGCTCTTTTAAAATAAAAAAATATTATACTTTGAAAATCGAAAATTATTTAATTTACTATTTCTTTTAATCATAATTAACTTTAAATGTCCAATTTTAAATTGAAGCTTTCATAATTCGCGCGCCAATCGCAATACATATTGTTCTTTTTCTCATTCTCGTCATTTCGATACATCACTTTTTTATATTTGAAGAGAGTAACCGGTCGAAATTTGACATTTTAGGTTTGGCGGGAAATTTTAATTTTCAATATCCCCTTATTTTTACATGTATACATAATTTCTCTCATTTTTGCATTTCTCAATGACATTTGACATGCAATATATGATTTTGAAGCTCTTAAAAACAAAAAATTTATTTAAATTGCAATTTATTACATTTAATTTTTTTAATTATAATTAATTAACTTTTAAATAGCAATTTTTTATTACCAATTTTAGCATTAAAGAGTAATACCTCATATTATATACCAAAAAACAAGGGCTTTAGCCCTTGTTTTTTTAATATAATATTTTAAGTTATGGTCCACGCAAACTATACTAAAAATATTAATCATTTCTTTGCTTATAGTTCGTCATTACAATCACTAAACAGAAATCTACCCCTTTAATTTATTTTTTTGGAAAGGAAATAACTTGTTAACCTATAGAAATATTTTAAAGATATTTTTACTACAAGAGTAGACGGGGTCGTGAGGGTGGGTTTTGGTCTTGGGATAGTAGACGGTTTGATGTAAGACACTGCTATACGGCAGCAGACGGGTCTGTAACGGTAGACAGGTCGGTAGTAGTAGATAGGCCTACTACTAATGTGGGAAAAACGGTACTCAGGGCCGGATAAAGCGGCGAGCGCAGGATGATCCCGCTACTTGTATTTTCTCAAAACATGTAATTATAACATTTTGAAGTTTTCAAAAATATGTAAAAGGATTATTTTTAATTTTCAAAAACAGGCAAATACATTTTTTTATACATTTTAAAATATTGCAAATAATTTTTTTTACACATTTCAAAAAACATGAAAATAATTCAAATTTCCACTTTTCTTAAACGATGTAAATGGAACATTTTCATGTTTATAAAAATGTATGAAAACAGTATAGACTTTTCAAAAACATTGAATTAAAACATTTTGACTTTTGGAAAACATGCAAATAAATTTTTTGCTACATTTTAAAAACATGCAAATAAATTTTTTCGCATGTTTTAAAAACAAGGAAATAAAACATGTTCCATTTTTCTTAAAACATCGAAACACAACATTTTGCTTTAATAAAGAAAACTATGAATAAAATCAAAGGACTGGTTTTTAAATAGACACTAATTCTTGCCCAAAAGTAATTTCTTCGTCCAGTCCTGCCGACAGTATATACCTACTTTAAGTATTGAAATTAGCAATAAACCATTATGTTTCTGCCTTACTCGCTAATACTTAATGTTTTTTAGTAGGCAAATTACATAGCGAGCATAATCTTGTACCACTGTAAATAAACACACAGTGATAAAGTTAGTTCTATCTTCATCAGCTTGCATACATGCAAATTCAAAATATAAAGCGCAGCTAGCATTAAAATGTGAAGGATGGTGAAAATGTTTACCTACTTGTAAATGTCTCAGCAAAACTTACTCAAGTGAGAAATACTTGAGGTATAACTAAAAACTACGAATTCCAGTAATATTAGAAAGCTTACAGTAAGACTAAGAAGGTAATATATGCAGTAACAGGTACATAAGTACTTGAATTACTTCAAGTGTGAGATGTGCGCAGTTAAATTTGTTAAATAACATAAACTATGAAAATCAGTATACATATATACATACATTAGACAGTAGGTAAAATTGCATATAACAATTAATAATAAAAATTTTTAGGCTTACACGGAGGTGGATACATATTTTTTGTGAAAAACCGAAATGACCCATACCCAACTTAAGCTAGCATCAAAATGAGTTATGTCATAAAAACAAATCAAAAACATGGGAAAAATATTATAAGGGGTTTTTGAAAAGTGCAAAACGTTCAATTTACATGTTTTTAAAAAGTGCAAAATGTTTTCTTAAAATGTTTTTGAAAAGTGCAAAATGTTTTCTTAAAATGTTTTTGAAAAGTGCAAAATTTTTTATTTGCATATTGTAAAGTGCAAAACGTTCAATTTAAATGTTGAAAAGGGCAAAACGTTCAATTGTCATTTGTAATGCTTATGAACAGAGAAAAATTTTGTATTTACATGTTTTTGATAAGCGCTAAACTTTCTATTTCCAAGTTTAAAAATGATGCAAAATGTCCTATTTAAATGTTTTTAAAAAGCGCAAAATATTCAATTTAAATGCTTTCAAGACACGTTACAATATTTAAGTAGATAGTGGATATTGGTTTTAGCTACAAATTGAAATGGGCCATTTTCAACACCTACGGAATCAACATTTTACAATATTTAACTTTACTGCAGCTGCTATAGCCTTTTGCTTTTGTGTTCACCTATCGCCGTTTCGTCAGGGCCGATTAATGCATCTTGGAGCTGGCAGCTTGAATTTTTTTAAAACATGTCAATAGAACATTTTGCACTTTTCAAAAATATGTGAAAAGAATATTTTGACTTTTCGAAAACATGCAAATTAAAAAGTTTTGTAAAAATATAACATTTTCCTTTTTTCTCAAAATGTGTAAATATAACATTGAGCACTTTTCTGAATTAAGTAAAAAGAACATTTTGCACTTTTCTAAGACACGTAAATAGGACATTTTGAAATTTTCAAAAACATGAAATTAGAACATTTTGCAATTTTCAAAAACATGAAATTAGAACATTTTGCAATTTTCAAAAACATGAAATTAGAACATTTTGCAATTTTCAAAAACATGAAATTAGAACATTTTGCACTTTTCAAAAACATTTAAATGATGACTGATCGAGACCTGGTAACTTAAAGAGCACGGGGGACTACTCTGATAAAGATAAAGATGGTTTATTTATATTCGTGGATGAGGTCATGAAACGGCAATAATTAGCAATATCAAAATATTTTTTAGTTCTGCAATACATTTTCAACATTTTTGGAAAGGTTTTTCAAAAACACGTTTTTATGTTTTAAAGAAACCCTTTAAAACGTGTCGCAAGGGCCTGAAGTGAAACAAGAAAATATCGTTTTTTTTTTCTTTTCGCAAAGGATTCAGAATATTTGAGCTAAAACTTCATTAAATCAGCCTATCCTTTCACAAGTGTAGTAAATTATTTACATTCGTATCACGTAATAATCGAAATGACCAATATGGAAGTAGTTAAAGTTACTTAAAAAACTAAATGCCGTATTGGCAAATAAAAGTTAAATATTAAGAGGACAAATGCAAAAAAACAGTTTTGAAATTTTCAAAAGCTTGCAGGTAAAACATTTTACACTTTTCAAAAAAAGATTCATGGATCAATTTAACCTTTTTGAAACATGAAAATGCAGAATACTGAACGTTTTAAAAACTCTTAATTAACATAGTACGCACTTGTATCTCAAGCATTCGTCTATTTTACGTGTGGCTCATTTACATCTTAGAAAAAATTTAGATACGAGCCATTTTATTCTTTGCACCGTGACCGTGACGATAAACGAAACTTCATGGTACCTAATGTTATTTCTTATGGTTATTCAGAGCAAGCGCAATCTTTATAAAAGATAATTTATTATACCTAAATTATTTAACAGCTCACTATTTATTTATGTATAACAAGTTATATCGTCCGTAAAGAACCTAAGTCACCAATGTCCAATAAAATCAAAAATTGAATCGAGCTATGTCATAAAAAAATTCAAAACATGCGTAAAATGTTAATCACGAGTATAAAAATCCGGCGCTTCGCGCCGGATTTGTCGACCGTGGGTTGGCCCGAAGTAGATGCTGAGCTTCAACAAAGGCGCAAGAAAATTGATGTTACGCTAAACGATAATATAAGATTTATGGAAGCTCCCCTACAATCAAAAACACAAACCAATGTTCGTAGCATGTACTTTAATATAGCTGAATTTTTTTTATAAACTGCACCATTCACAAATAACGACATTATGGACAATCCCTGAATATTTGTAATGCATATAGGTAAGTACATGCGATGTAGTTAAAATAAGATGGAAACAAATTTAAAGTTAGGACTTGGGATACTAAAAACTATGGTATTTGAAGGACGTTATTATGAAAGATCTCTGAACATCTATAACACAATTAGGTCAGTCCATGACAGGTAGAAGAAATTATCACGTGACATCATTAGCGCGTCACCCTTAACCTGCTTACCTAATAAGAATACGATTACATCTGAATGGGGGTGTCTAAAAGAAATTTTCGCCTGACGTCAGTTGCGCGTCACCCCTAACCTGCTTACCTAATGTGAATGCGATAGCAGCTGAGTGGGGCTGTCTAACAGAAATTTTCACGTGACGTCATTTGCGCGTCACCCCTAGCCTGCTTACTAAATGTTAATGCGATAGCAGCTGGGTGGGGGTTTCTAAAAGAAATTTTCGCCTTACGTCATTTGCGCGTCACCCCTAACCTGCGTACCTAATGTGAATGCGATAGCAGCTGGGTGGGGGTGTCTAGATGAAATTTTCACGTGACGTCATTTGCGCGTCACCCCTAACCTGCTTACCTAATGAGAATGCGACAGCTGCTGGGTGGGGGTGATCAAAAGAAATTTTCACCTGACGTCATTTGCGCGTCACCCCTTACCTGCTTACCTAATGTGAATGCGACAGCAGCTGGGAGGGGGTGTCTAAAAGAAATTTTCACGTGACGTCATTTGCGCGTCACCCCTGCAATGCATTTCTAAGTGCATGCGCATAACTGACTGTATAGTTCATTTTGATATGGCAGCGTTCGTAAATGGTGTTAGTCACATGATTCTAGAAATCCCTAATTTCCCGTTTGCATTATGTTTCACAGCAGTGAAAATAAGTGGGTGGGTCAGAAAATTGATCAATTGAGATGGCATCATTTGTGAACGCACCTTAACATTCAATTTCGTATGGTATTTATACACACGGAAGGGAATGCTAAGAGTGAGAAGCGTACGCCGATCGTACCTAGGTACGTTTGTTCAGTGGTAGGTATGTATAGTAGCGACAACCGAAAGAGAAGGCTGGCAAGGATAAATTTGGCACGCAAACAATGACAGCTTTATCTTTGCCAGCCGCCTCTTTCAGTTGCCTCAGCTATTTGGTTCACTCGTTTTTAGCCTCTTCACTTTACAAATTTCTGACATAGGTCCAGTAATCAATTTATTGTGGATTACTGGTTAGACTAATTACAACTAAAAAACAATACAGACCTGCCCAGTCGCATTTCTGGTCGTACACTATTTTTTTAAAGAAAATCGGTTGTAACCTGTGACCTGTAGTGTACGGCCAACGGACGGACGGACGGACGGACAGACGGACATGACCATTACAATAGATGCTTAAGCTCAGCATCTAAAAAGCGTAAAATATTCTATTTACATGTTTTTGAAAATGTGCAAAATGTTGTATTTACACGTTTTTGAGTAGTGCATAATATTCTAATTCTATGTTTTTAAAAAGTGTAAAACGTTCCAATTCCATGTTTTTGAAAAGTGTAAAACGTTCCAATTCCATGCTTTTAAAAAGGTTCAAAATGTTTTAATTTCATGCTTTAAAGAGGTGCAAAATGTTCTAATTTAATGATTTTGAAAAGCTTAAAATGCTTTATTTGCATGTTTTTGAAAAGTTTAATTTACTAATGCATGTTTTTTAAAAATGTTTAAATTTTTTCGTTGACATGTTTTTGCAAAGTGTAATGTTTTCTATTTACATGTTTTTGAAAACTTGCAAAATGTTCTAATTCCATGTTTTAAAAATTTAAAGTGGTCTAATTAGGTTATTTTTAAATTGGAAAATGTTCCATTTACATTTTACATGCTTCCGAGATATATTTGACAATATTTTTACAATTAGAATGTATTGTTTTTTAGCCAAAACTAAATTTAGTTTAATCTGGGTTTTTATACACGATTTGCCAGTGAAGCCCTGCTACTCTACGCCTCTGGAGTTGGACTAATTAAAACTGACATAACCAAAAGTTAGAAATGATAACACTCAACCCTGCTTCACTGTCTCAACTTAAATAGGCCTAGTATTTAGTTACTATTTCCATTAAATGTAGTTTTTAAAAAAACTTACACAATTTAGTCCAAATAGCAGAAAATCCAAAGAGCAGCAACGACACATAATTTCCAGGGACAAAGATGCAAAACTGAAATTAAAAAAGTATCAAAAAATGTCGTGTGAGCGGATCTGATTCTTGCACTGCACTCTCTGCCACTGCCTCACTACACAATTTAGACGAGAGCAATTCCCTGTGCTTGAGTTTGCTTGAGTTTGAGTGAGTGGTTCAAATGTCAGGCTCATTTGGCTTAATCGCTGAGACTTGCATTTCAAGACAAAGAGCAAGTAAAGATAAAATCGTGTAAGTCAGGCACTTAGCAACAAGTTTGTATTTTTTAATTACAGGCTGTAATTGTTATTTCTTGTCTCTGCCTAAAACTGTCACACCCACTCACACTTCCAAACTGTAGTGAATGATGTTGTGTGTCGACGAATCTAACGGTGATTAAATTTTATGACTAGTCTCAAACACTAAAGAACCTTTGTCAGCGACACTCATCAGACTGGGGCTGGGACCTGCAACGGCACCGGTCAAACGGGTAAGTCTCACGTATTTACACGCACATATCGTCAGTGATAAACCAAAATGACCCAAATCCATTTGTAGCTCAAAGAAATATCCACTATCCACAAAAATGTTAAACAATGACTTAAAAACATTTTAATAAAAAATTAAGCACATTTCAAAAATATGTAAATAGAACATTTTAAACCTTTTAAAAATGTGTAAATGGACCATTTTACACTTTTACAAAATGTGTGAATAGAACATTTTGAACGTATCAAAAATGTGTAAATGGACCATTTTACACTTTTGAAAAATGTGTAAATAGAACATTTTGAACGTATCAAAAATGTGTAAATGGACCATTTTACACTTTTGAAAAATGTGTAAATAGAACATTTTGAACGTATCAAAAATGTGTAAATGGACCATTTCACACTTTTGAAAAATGTGTAAATAGAACATTTTGAACGTATCAAAAATGTGTAAATGGACCATTTCACACTTTTGAAAAATGTGTAAATAGAACATTTTGAACGTATCAAAAATGTGTAAATGGACCATTTTACACTTTTGAAAAATGTGTAAATAGAACATTTTGAACGTATCAAAAATGTGTAAATGGACCATTTCACACTTTTCAAAAAATGTGTAAATAGAACATTTTGAACATTTCAAAAATGTGTAAATAGACCATTTTACACTTTTTAAAAACTCATAATTAACGCATTTTTTCCATTTTGTTTTCATGACAAAGCTGATTTTGATTCCAGCTTAAATTGTGTATGGGTTATTTTGGTTCTTCACACACGATACGTAATCTCAATTGTTCAATGTACTCAGAAATGGAGACATCGTCAGATTAATAATGTGTTCGTGCAATTCGATGCCTTCACTGATCCAAACTCGACAAAAACAGAAATTAGCTGCGCCTTTTTATAACAGTCAATAAATATTCGCTATAGCCCCTAATAATAAACAGGACAGTTTCAAGGTTTCGTATTCCGAGTTCCGAGAGCAAATGCATGTTAAAAGCAGAGGCTTTACTTGTTCAGCTAAATCAGCTAAATTATCATATCGTCTGTGAAGAACCAAAATGACCTATATCCAATTTAAGCTACAATCAAAATAAGCTATGTCATAAAAGAAATGAGAAACATGCGCCAAATTTTAATTAGGAGTTTTTGAAAAGTTCATAATGTTTTGGTTGCATGTTCTTGAAAAGGTGCAAAATGTTCTATTTTTATGTTTTTTGAGAAGTGTAAAATGTTCTAACTACACATTTTTGAAAAGTCCAAAATGTCCTATTTTCACAATTTTGAAAAAGTCAAAAATGTTGAATTTACATATTTTTAAAAAGTCCAAAATGTTCCATTTACATTGTTTTGAAAAGCGTAAAATTTTCTATTTGCATGTGTTTGAATGGGTGCAAACTTTTCTATTTACACATTCGTACACAGTGCTAAATATTCTATTGTTATACTTTCAAGACATGTTTCAATATTTTTGTAGATAGTAGATATTGTTTTTAGCTACAAATAGATATGGATCATTTCAGTTCTTCACACACAATATCCGAAATATTCCATTTCAGTTGTTTACTCGTAGATGCTTAAATGAATTAAATTAAAATTAAATCTAGACGATATTTTAATTCTGGCTGCAGTACCTATCTGTATTTTAAATCTGAGCCACCGTATTCACAATCTAGGAGCAAGTTTATCTTGAGATACGAAAGTTATGTACATTCAGTGGCGGATCTAAAAATGTCTCGTGGGGGTGGCTATTAATGCTAAGCGGTCAGCGGTCATTTTGGAAATTGGCCGCCTCTATCCCCACAATGTTTAGAATTTCTCTTTGAAGGGGGCTTAGGGACTCTTGCCCCTCCCTCCCTCATTAGATCCGCCCTTGTGGAAACCGTGAGTGAAGATTCAAAATTAATTGGGTTTAACCAATTATTGAACCTAGAAATAAAATGATATCGTCAGTGGAGAACCAAAATGACATTTATCTATTTGTAGCTAAAAACAATATCTAATATGTACAAAAATATTGAAACAAGTCTTAAAAGCATTTAAATAGAATATTTTGAACTAACTTTTCTAATATACGAAATAATCGCATTATCTAAAATACCTAATTTAATGAAATAAGACTAGTTTGTCGGGTAATTATTAGAGTGTAATATCTCTATTATTATTATCCCCTGCCTTTTAACGCAAACCACTCTCAGGGTTTAATAAGGTAAATTTCAATTTGGATTTGTGACATATTCCTTTAATAACTAGCATTTAATGATTCATAACTTTATGCAACGAGAATTTCAGTATCTTAAATAAGGGTTTTGGGAAAAAATACAAGGTGGAAAAGGTTCAGGGCGGAAAAAGGTCCAGAGGGGAAAAGCTCAGGGAGGATATTGTCCAGGAAGACTACGTCCTACAACTAGAAAAATACTTTTGCATGCAGTCGAATATTTAGACACACTTAGGGTGCTCCTACAATTTTATAAAATAAACAAAAAATAACTACAATAATGTAATCACGAGTTCAGGGTCTACATAACTCACTAAATGCCGTATTGACAAATAAAAATTAGGTATCAAGAGCCTAAAAGCAAAAGCATGTACACAGGGCAGTTTTGCACTTTTGAAAACAGGGAAATGGAACATTTTGACCTTTTTAAAACATGAGGATGGAGAATTAGCAATTTTTCAAAAACTCTCAATTAACATTGTACGCACTTGTATCTCTTGTAGTCGTCTATTTAACATTTCAATTCCATAATACGGGCCATTTAATTCTTCGCACCGTGGCGATAGACGAAACTCCATGGGGCCTAATGTATTTTTGCCTAATTATTTAGAGCACGCGCCATTATTTACAGAAGATAACAAATTATATTTACATCATTATACAGCTCACTGTTGCTATATTAAAACTAATATCGTTTTTATAGATCTAAAATGACCCATATCTAATTTTATTCAGAATCAAAATGAGCTTTGTCATACAAAAAAAAATGAGAAGCAGGAGGGCAATGTTAATAGGAAATTTTTGAAAAAGCATGAAATTTTATATTTGCATTTTTTAGGAAATGTTTAACTTTTCCTCCTGCATGTTTTTTAAAAATGCTTAAAATGTTCTGTTTGCACTTTTGAAAAAAAAGTAAAATGTGTGTGTGTGTGTAAAATATGTTTTTTAAAGTGGAAAATGTTCCATTTATGTACATGCTTTCAAGATTCATTTTACAATGTTCTTGCAAAAAGTGAATATCGTATGTGAAGAACCAAACTGAGCCATATCTAATTGTAGCTAAAAACAATATCCACTATCGACAAAAATATTGAAACATGTCTTAAAAGCATTTAAATAGAATATTTTGTAATTTCAGGATTTTTAAAAATTCGAAAATTTTAATTTTTTTCGAAAATTTTAAAAAAATATGTATTTCTGAGGCCAAAAGTTTTGACTATTTTTTTCAAAAAAATTAAAATTTTCGAATTTTTAAAAATTCTGAAATTACTTTTTAGATAATCATACAAAGATGTTGTATTTCAAATTTTATGAAAATTGTACAAAAATTGTGGGAGCTAGAGCGCGGT
Source organism: Dicyrtomina minuta (assembly GCA_949802685.1). NCBI lineage: Eukaryota > Metazoa > Arthropoda > Collembola > Symphypleona > Dicyrtomidae > Dicyrtomina > Dicyrtomina minuta. The sequence goes on along the minus strand of OX461810.1, from coordinate 2,510,067 downwards.
GAAATTCGAAAAAATCGATATTTTTGAAATTGCGCGCGCGCTTGCGGCTGAACAACGAATTTTGCAGTCGAACGACTATACAAGCAGAGGTTACTCATATGGGTAGTATACGTTCCTGGTAGTTTCGTTTCATTCTGTAGTTTCAAGTAAGGTATGTTCCCTTGTTAGACCTTTTAAAACTACGAAATTAGTGAATTTTACACCTCTTTAAAAACATGTAAATAGAACATTTTGCAATTTTTCTTAAAATATGCAAACACAACATTTTGCAATTTTCAAAAACATGGAATTAGAACATTTTAAACTTTTGAAAAACATGTAAATAGAACATTTTACACTTTTCAAAAACATGTAAATAAAACAGTTTGCACTTTTTAAAAATATGTTAAAAGAATTTTTTCACTTTTTAAAAATATGCAAAATAAAAGTAGTACATTTCAAAAATAATACGGAAATTAAAACATATTTCACTTTTCTCAAAACATGTAAATAGAACATTGAACACGTTTGTGAATCAAGTAAAAAGAACATTTTGCACTTTTCTAAAATGCGTAAATACATTATTTTGCTTTACTAAAGAAAACTATCAATAAAATCAAAATATTGGTTATCTAAAATGTAATTACTGGTTTTTTTTCATATTTTTCATGCTCGGACAATAATTGTTAGAGTTAAGTACAGGGTGACAAACAATTAAAAATTCATTTTCTAGTCAGCTTAATATGGCGCCTGTTTAACTGCAATTAGCAAATTAATGCTTTCAAAAATCTGAATTAGCGAGTGAAAATCCCCATTTGCATCATGTTTCTAAGGAAATCTAGTTTTTTTTCACATGCTCTTTTAAAAATAAAATATAAAATTATAGCCAAAAATAATACAAAAGAAGAAGAAGCAACCAGTAGGAAATTGTCTGTGAAGAACCAAAATGACCTATATCCATTTTTATCTAACATAAATATCAGCTATCCACAAAAATATTCAAATATGTCTTCAAAACAATTAAATAGAACAATTCGCATCTTTTTAAAAACAAAGAATTAGAACATTTTACACATTTTAAGAACATAAAATTAGATCATTCAGCATTATGTCAAAAACATGCAATTAGAAAATTTTACACTTTTCAAAAATATTGTAATTAGTACATTTTGCAAGTTTCAAAAACATGTAAATGGAACATTTTACTAGTCTAGTTTACGTGTGACTCATTTCAATCTTAGAAAAAAATCGATACGTGTTATATTTAATTCTTTGCACTGCATTGTTGCGATTTACGAAATTTCAAGTGTGCCCAATAATGTATTTTTGTGTAAATATTTACAGCAAGCACATTTATCACAAAAGGTGACTCATTATATTTACATTATTATACAGCTCACTATATATTCCTATATAACAAGTAATCTCTTTTGTGAAGAACCACAATCATACATGTCCAATTTCATCTAAAATTAAATCAAGCTGTCATAAAAAAATTAGAAACATGCGTAAAATATTGTTAATCAGTAATTTTTTAAGAGCGTAGAATGCTCTAATTCTTTTATTATTACATGTTTTTTATTAAAAAGTTTGAAATTTTTTAATTCCATGTTTTCATAAATGTGCAAAATGTTCTATTTACACGTTTTTGAAAAGTGTTAAATGCTCTATTTGCATGTTTTTAAAAAGTTTGAAATTTTCTTATTGAATATATTTTTAAAATGTTCAAATTAGTCTGTTTGCATGTTTCAAAAAAGTGTAACATGGTCTATCTACATATTTCCGAGTCGTAGATTTATTTGACAATAGCCGTCCACCCGATGTGTAGTAATTGCCGTAGTAACGTAGTAAAAAAGTAACCACAGTAGATATCAATTTTAAGCTAGAAATAGATAATTATAGTTCAGTTTGGTTTTTCATACACGATTTGCCAGTGGCCTTGCTACTTCACGCCTCTAAAGCTATGGACAATTAAAAACTGAGATAGTATGCTAAAAGTTAAAAATGATAACACCCAACCCTGCTTCACTGCACCTCAACTTAAATGGGTTTAGTATTCAGGGACTAATAACATGATATGTAATTGTTTGAAAAACTTACGAATTTCAGTCCACATAGAAGAAAATCCAAAGAGCAGGAAAGACGGCCTCCGTAAAAAAGACACATAATTTTCAGGAACAAAGATGCAAAAGCGAGAATGAAAAAGTTGGATATGTGTGAGCGGATCCGATTCTTGCTCTGCTCTGGCCGCCACCTGCCTCTCTTAACTTCTTAACACGATTAAGAAAGACAAGATTCACTCCCTGCTTTCGAGTTTAGGTGAAGATGTAGGTAGGTGTGCCAACTCCCGAGCTAGAGAAGCCTCTATATGCAAAAAGTACTACGAATAAATTACTAACTGTTTGCTAAACAAAAATGTACAAAAATCCCACCTTCGTCTCTGCCCAAACTGTCACACCCACCCACACTCCATAACTGAAAACTGTATTGGATGACGTGGTGTGTGGACAGCCCGAACGGTCATTACATTTTATGAGAAGTCGCTCACACTAAAGAAACTTTGTCAGCATAAAACTCAGACAGAAGCTTGGACCCGCAACGACAATAGTCAGACGGGAATGTCTCACGAATGACGTACGTATTGACACATCAATATTTAATCTCAAATCTTGTAGCTGCAATAATCATAACTATACTCAGAAATAAAGGCACTGTCAGATAAATAATGTGTTTGTGCAATCCGATGCCTTTACTGACCCCAACTCGACAAGAAAGGAGTAATTAGCTGAGCTTTTTTATGACAGCCTATAACTAGTCGCCAGCAGTCATCAGTCGCCTTAGCCACCAGTAATAAAACGGCCAGTTTGATGGTTTCGTATTGCGAGTTCCGAGGCAAATGCATGTAAAACGCAGAGGCATTACTTGTTCAGCTCAATCAGCTAAATTATCATATCGTGTGTGAAGAACCAAATGACCCATATCCAATTTAAGCTAGATTCAAAGTAAGCTATGTCATAAAAGGAAAATAAGAGACATGCGTAAAATGTTAATTAGGAATTTTTGAAAAATGCATTCTCTTTATATAGTTTTGAAAAGTGCAAAATGTACTATATACATATTTTCTGAAAAGTCAAACAATGTTCCATTTAATTACATGTTTTTTGAAAAGCCCAAAATGTTCTATTTACACATTTTTAAAAAGTGCAATAAATTTCATGCATTCTAATATTATATTTAAATGCCTTCTAGACATGTTTTAATATTTTTGTAGACAGTTGATATTGTTTTTAGCTATGAATGGATATGGGCCATTTTTGGTTCTTCACAAAAGATACCTGAAAGCCGGCTTAGTTGTTTAGCTGCAAATTGTGTGTTAAAAAAGTAATAGTTAGGAGGTTTTTTAATTGTTTTTAATGGTTCTAAAAAAGCCGCTTTTGTTTTCTGTAAAAACTCTCTAAAAAGGGTCGAATGGGCCTAAGGTAAAACAAGAAAAAAATAAAATTTAAAATAAGCTTTAACGTGACCAAGTTGGCCATCTTACTATAAAAGTGTATACTAAATTATGTAGATACGTAGAACCTAAAGAATATGTACGTCTTTATTGACTCCAAATGGCCATTATCAAAATTACGCAGAAAACTATCTGCCGTATTAAGAGCCTACAAGCATGGCATTACACAGGACAGTTTTGCACTTTTCGAAAACAGGGAAATTAAACATTTTAACCTTTGCAAAACATGAGGGTGGAGAATCTTGAACTTTGTGAAAAGTCTCAATTAAAATTGTACTCACTTGTAAAATGTAAATTAGGAATCTTGGAAAAACGTGAAATTCTCTGGTTGCATATTTTTGAAACTGTTTAAATTGGGAATTGTCAGGGGACGAATGTGACTAGGGTACGAATGCATAGGGTACGACCGAATGGGTACGAATGAAGAGGGTACGAGATCCGAGGGGACGACTGCCAACCGTACCGTTTAAATTTTATTCTTGCATGTTTTTTTAAAAATGCTCAAAATGTTCTGTTTACACGTTTAAAAAAAAGTAAAATGGTCTCCATATACATATAAGTTTTAAAGTACAAAATATTCCATTTAAATGCTTCTAATATTTATTTACAATGTTTGAGCAAAAAGTGAAAATAGTTTGTTTAGCTTTAAATAGATACGGGTCATTTTAGTTCTTCTATATAATTACCTACTACTTCAGTTAGTAGGCTTTATTATGTACTCATGAACTTTAGTATTCCTCTCAAAGACCTGCTACTATTAAAGCCTAACATGAGCCATAACACCGTCTACGAAAAAATAAAATGACACAACTCATCATTTTGGAATAAACAGGAATAAACTATGAATATACAAAGAATGAATTATAATGTCCTACAAGTAAAATTAATTAGATTGATCCCTTAAATGTCAATTATCACGCATTGTAAATGTACACAATAATCTGTTTGCTTGTTCCTAATAATTGCAAAACATAAATTTCACACGTGTATAAAAAATGCAAAATACTCTATTCACACCTTTTTTTAAATTTCAAAACGTTCCATGTACACATTTTTGTAAACTGCAAAATGTGCCATTTACAAATTTTTTTAAAATAAAAATTTTTTCCTTCAAACGTTTTTTTGAATTGCATAATGTTCTACTCACGAATTTATTTTAAATGCAAAATGTTCCATTTACACCATTTTAAAAGCAGTGAAAAATAAGCATCCTTTAACTCCTTATGTGTTATTCTACGTTGCTCCTTAGCGCCACAGCCACATGATGCCCAGTTGAGTGTTTCTTTACCATTTCCTACCAGAACATTTAATACGCACACATTTCCTACCCGGCCAGCACATTTCCTGCCCAGACATTTCTTACTTGGAAACCTTCCTAAAAATTTCCTACAGACATTTTTTACCCGCACATTTTCTATTTGGGCATTTTCTACCTAGACATTTCCTACCTAGACATTTCCTTCTCAGACATTTTCTACCCGCATATTTTCTACCAGGGCATTTCCCACCTGGAAATTTCCTACCTGGACATATCCTACTCAGAAATTTTCTGCCAGGGCATTTCCTACCCGGAAATTTCCTACCTGGTCATTTCCTACTTAATGTTAGACATTAGACATTTTGTACCCGCACAGTTTTTACCAGGGCATTTCCTACCTGGAAATTTCCTACCTGGAAATTTCCTACTTGGAAATTTCCTACTCAGACATTTTACATTCGGAAATTTTCCACCCTGGCATTTCCCACCCGGAAATTTTCTAGCTCGGTATTTCCCAACCAGACATTTTCAGAACGGACATTTTAAACCTGGACATTTTCTACCCGGACATTTCGTACCTGCTCATGTCCTAACCGAACAATTCCCACTAACTACTTAACCTAGAAAATTTTGCAGCCACTCCAATATATAAATAAAATTCAGGTACAAATATTTATGAGAGTATCGCGATGACATGATATACCTTTTTAGTTTGCTGAAATAATACTAGTCAATATGGATATTTTTAAGAGTAATTTGTTAATCTGTATTTGTAAATATCCATGCAATATTGTACGGGTTGCGGCCAAATCAAAAAATGCATAAAATAATATCATTATTATTAATATATATATTCGAATATAATATAATAGAATTACTGTAGCAATTATTTTTTTAACTAATTATTCGAATAAACAAAATACACAGGTAAGTTGTGTATCTTGTATGTCCGATGTATGGTTACTTTTTCATGTGGGTAGGAAATATCTAAAGGTTGGTCGTGGAAAGGAGAAGTCTGGGTACGAATAAGTGTCTGTCAAAGAAAATTTGACAGTAGGAAATGTCCTACAACCAACTTTGCGACTGCCAAAGCGACTGAGACCAGAGCAATTAACAAAAACAAAATAGGCAAATTTTTACAAATAACTGGCGCACTATCACGCTTGCCATTTAGGCACAGGCTAAAACACATTCAATTTGTTAATGGTTTCTGTGAAACAAAGTGCAACGTTTTAATTATAAATTGTCTACTTGAAACTAACTGTGTGATAAATTTTTATTTTACATAATTATACGATTGCAGGTGATTTGTATTTGATATGTGCAAATGATACAGCAGAGTCTGAGTTTTGAGTTAGTTAAGATTATTAATCATAACTGACTTGTGCTTTTCTAGTTGTCACCGCATGGCTAAACACTAATTTATTTTATCGTCACTAGCACTATAACCTGCCACTGGAAGTTAGTACGTACACTATAACTTTACTAAACCACCAAACTATAATTATTAAATTATTTTGAGCCTGATCGTCAACTCACGTCAGTAGTGATCGAAATGGTCTGGTCTGGTCCTGGTTTTATGGTCTGGTCTGGTCCGACATCACTGGACCAGACTAGACCAGACCAGACCACTTCGGACCAGTAAATCTCAAAATAAAATTTTGTTGAGAAAATTTGCATAAAATTTTGCTACGGATTTTTCAAAAAATAAATATCACTCATTTAAAAGAATTTATTTTGAATGTAATATATTAATATACACATACATAGTTAATTCAACAAAAAAGATCAGAAAACAAAATTATCTTGCCGAATTTCCTTAAAATTTTTGCATATGGTCGGACCAGTAAAATCTGGTCTGGTCTGGTCTGGTCCGAAAAAGTCTGGTCTGGTCCGAAACCCTCAGACCAGACCGGACCAGACCAGACCAGACCAGACCAGACCATAGTAAGACAAAACACAAGTGACCTGGCTGTTTTCGTTCACGACCGGCCTCCCGGTCGACAAAACCAAAAAATGTTGGGCTCTACCCAGGCTCACTCAATTTTCCTCTGGACTCATTTGGACTCATGCCATGAGCCCATATTGAGGGCTCATGGGTTTTTCGTTTCCGTAGTGGGGTATTGAGTCCGACTCATTTAAAAGTGACCGTCTGGCTCATTTTGGACTCAGTACTGTCTTCCAAAAAAATATCTGAAATACATAAAAAGGAAATTCAAACCGGGGGATCGGGGATATGCACGTCGTATGTATATGCATTATGCATTGCAGGTCGCACCATTAGTTAGTGCACTGGCACTGATTGTAATAATTCTAATATTTAATTCTTATTTCTGTGTGCCTGTGTTATTACAACAAAATAATTGTAATATTAATTAAAGTTACTTAAAAGTTACGTTACACATCTGACTTAAATTTATGTGATATTTATAAATTTCCCAAATTTTCTTATTAAAATATATGCACATAGTTATAGTCTCATAAATTAAGCACTATCAGCAGCAGATATTATTAATTATTTGAATTACTCGAAAATTATTTTAGAGCATTCCATTTGCTAATACAATTAAAAAATACCGACAATTTAAAATTCAACGAACATAGAGTAATCCAGACCAATAAATAGTATTAAGCATATAAAATATCACGTAAATTATATAAACATTATTGATGGGTTTTTAATAGGAACATAATAATCAAATAATTAAAATTCTTTGAATCTTTTAGCCAAGCTAATACAAAAATATTAGAAAAGTGCACTGTGCATTAGGTATATACGGCATACTGAATACATACGGTGATGTCACACAGCCACAGCATTATTACCGGCTACTGCTACACTGCTCCTATACTACACTTACTGTAGAGTACTCACTGAGTACTGCAAACTGCAACTGGTAGTACTGGTACTGGCACTGGCACTGGCACTGGTGACGGTTACTGTACTGCTAATAATATTTAAATTGAAGCAGTGGCTTGTGACTTGTGGTGTGTGAGCAGCGTAAGGAGTGTCAGTGTCAAGTAGCAAATGGCAAATGGTGTTGAAACTTGAGCTGATGTGAACCGTGAGACCGTGACAATTAACTATAAAAATTCAAATAATTGAAATTCTTTGAATCTTTTAGCCTAGCTAATAAAATAATATTGAAAAAGTGCACTGTGCATTAGGTATATACGGCATACAGAATACATACGGTGATGTCACACAGCCACAGCATTAACGGCGACTGCATCTACACTACACCTACTGTAGAGTTTAAGAAGGTGCAAAGGCTGCTACTGCTACTGCTGTCTCAACTGGCTGCTTTAATTGTAATTTTGTAATGCACTTCCGCCAAGCAATTTATAATACAAAATACAATCGTTATGAGTGCTGTACACTACACTGTACTGACACTGACACTGGGTACCAGTGTACCAATATCACTACGAGTACAAATACAATGTTGAGTAGTCACTGAGTACTGCAACTGGTAGTACTGGTACTGACACTGGCACTGGTGACGGTACTGTACTGCTTATATTATTTAAACTAAAGCAGTGGCATGTGGTGTGTAAGCATGAGTAATGTAACCAAGAATTTTAAATTCAACAAATAAACATCAGTGTAACTAATACGCGTATAGTTCCGGATGCTAGTCACTTTAACGTATACGAACGCTGCTAACAAATTAATCCGTATACTTCTGTATACTAATTTATATGATTAAGCGTGCATTTGTGTGCCTACAGTAAATATTCAAAGATATACTTTAGTGTATAAACGAATCCTGTAGAATAGTATATTACCTACCGTAAAAATATTACTATTATAAAGATGCAACTACAATTAAATTATGCAGGATATAATGCACTCTGCAATGCAAAAAACGGGCTTTTTCTCCGAATTTTTTCCATTCATATGGTTTTTACCCAAACTTTTGCTACCCAGACATTTCCTGCCAGACTTCTCCCACCCAAGACTATGACTTAAGTAGAAGTAAAATAAAAAAAGAAACTATTTTTGAGTGTACACGCTTAGAAAAGATCGTATTTACATCTTACTACAGTAGAGCTAACAGATTAGGGTGTTATTTCAATACGATAAGTAGGTAATTTCATTGAGTTCGTTTTGTTTTTAGCTGTAACAATTAAATTACTATGTATACATTTACTCCTGCTTTACAACTTGTAGATGTTAAATAACTATTTATGCTGACCATACATGCTATTCATACGTTCTTTTGCTGTAGATGAAATTCGTCTATCGTAATAAATATTATTATAAAATATAAACGTAATTATTGCAAGATTAAAAATGACACATATGAATCACACAGCTGCTCTGAGCAGATTGACTGACAACTGATATAATGACAAGGTGAGGGTTTCTGAAGGTATAGTGTCATAGTTGTGGTGGTGCTAAGCATAATCAATAATCAGCTGGTATCACAAATGTTTCAGTTTCAAGTGCTGCACACATCGTGTGATTGCAATTTACAAATATACAAATTCTTTAAATGCTTTAAGGTTGGCAAACCAAAATGGGCAAATATGCGTCGAATTTGTGTTGTCCCAGTAGTCTTGATTTATGGTGTTTGGGCCATGGAGATTGAAGATGTCGCACCTGCCTTGGTTGGCAGTGTTTCGTTATGCTTCTGGCGGTGCAACAGTGGAGAAACTTCAAAACGCTAATGGACCGCCTATTATCCTACACCGTACTCCACTTATACAGCCACACATTCAATAACCGCGCTACTTCCTACGTTGACCCACTTATAAGACATCCATATACCGGACCAATATCCACTAATTTTTCTGTCCTCCTTTTATACCTCCTAAATATCATAAAAATCATAAACTCATCCATATTTTCATACAACACAATGGTTAAACACTTTTGCAAAAAAATACAAGTGTTTATTTCAACTTAGGTGCGTAAACAAAATATTAACTTAGAAAGTCAGTCAGTCAGTACGGCATGGCACACTCAAATACTAATTTGGGGATGATTTACACTGTAGTTGACAACACCTTCACTTGTGGCATTAAAACAATAAAAAGTTGTAGTTTACAATTTAAGCAAACGAGAAAACCAAATCACACAACAGTGTAAATCTTTAACTAAAATTTGTGTTGACCACTATAACACCTCATGGTGTCGATGTTGGAGTAACACAAAAATATGTTACAAATTGACACCCATGTGGTTAATTTGCTTATATTTTTCTAAGCGTATACATGGACTTTTTCTACCGATATGGATTCCACACAGACTTTTAATGCCCATATAGATTCCACACGGACTTTTTCTACCCATATTGATTCTACACGGACTTTTTGTACCAATTTGGAATTTGGATTCCGCACAGACTTTTTCTACCCATAAGGATTCATGACGGACGTTTCCTACCCATATGAATTCTACACGGACTTTTTTTACCCATATGGATTGCACACGGACTTTTTCTACCCATATGGATTTTACACACACTTTTCCTACTCATAAGGATTGTAGACGGACGTTTCCTACCCATATGGATTCTACACAGACTTTTTTGACTTGTATGGATTCCACACGGACTTTTTCTACCTATATGGATTTTACACGCACTTTTCCTACCCATGAGGATTGTAGACGGACGTTTTGTACCCATATGGATTCTACACTGACTTTTCCGACCTATATGAATCCGACATGCACTTTTGCAACCTAGACGTATCCTACCAACGACCAAACATGTGACTTTTTCGACGCATGGCTATTACCTTAGTCGAAATGGAGTAAAAAACGCAACTTTTCATAGGTGTACACGCTTAGAAAAGATCTTTACTAAATTTTACTGAAGAAGAGCTAACTTGGGTGTTAATTTCAACACTGTTATTAGCTATCAAGCAGTACGGCCATTGGTGTTTACTTATGGGTTCTTATCAGGAAACAATTACATAGTCGTATATCTCGGTGTCTGTGGGATTTTGTAGTGAATTGGTTGATTTGACTACTACAGGTACCAAGTTGCAACACCATGTAATTTTGTCCTGAAGGCGACCCATTGGTGATTACCAATAGCTGTACGGCTAGTTAGTTATATTAAAATAACTGCAGGTTTTCTTTTTGAATTTTGTTTTACAGACCCATACGGCTTTTACAACAAACCTGTTGCATGGCTAAGGGTTTGTAGTCTAACATATTCCAGTGTCAATCTTTAACTAGAATTTGTGTAACTGTAACACCTTTTGTAGACGTCGGAGTAGCAAATTACATATGTTACAAATTAACATCTATTTTCCTAAACGTGTACTATTGTGATATGGCAGCTTTTAATGAGTTCAATAAATTGTAACTATACATAATTACTTATGTTAATTAAGGTAAAATGAATAATACTAACGATAGTAATATAACAGCATAAAACAACAACGATGGTATTTTTAATATAATTATTGAATTATATTTCACTTGCAGCTTTCATTGATGCAACACAGAATAATGTGTTTAGCTTGTACTCCTGTGGTCACTTAAATCACGATAAAGTTTTTACTAACTGCATCGGTGCACTTAATACTTAAGTGCACTACTAAGTTAAGTGCACGAGCTGCTTGGTGTCGCCACTGTCACAACTAACTTTTAAACCAGCTACTCAGTGATGTTATTGATTTAAAGGATTGCCTTTTTCAGTGTGCATGTTATATGGACGCACGAATAAGTATGGTGCGTTCAACTATCTTGTGCCGTATCGGATTCGATTTAATAACAAATAGGATGCACTAATAACTTAGGTGCACAAATTAGCTAAGTGTACCAGAAATTTAGTGCTGTAACACAGTATCTGCACCTACTGCTTTAGCGCACAAATTAATTGTGTGCACAAATCATTTAGGTGAACCATGAACTTAGTGACGCACTTATTATGAGGCACCAACTGCATGAGCACGAAAAATAACGTTTGTGCACTAATAGGCTGGATGCAAAAGGTTTTTTGTCTCGCATGGGTTCTGGTTAAATTTCTACTTCAGTATACAAATTGTGTGCTGCTACTATAACACTGCGTTCACTGCAATTAAAATATAGCACAAATTCATTATATGTACCGATTTAATTAGTAAATCAGCTCTGTCCAGTATGAGCTGTTTAAGTGCAGAAATTGGTTGAGTGAAATACTTACTGTGTCTACAGTGCTTACATACTAACTTTGTGTTTGGTGTTTATTATTATTTAATTACACAATAACGGAATTATTATTTTAATAAATGGCTAACTGACTTACATACTATGTGCCTACATTTTTTATAGTTCAGTACAGACGACTTTTAGTCTGATATATTAATCGTATATATCGTAAATAAATATACTATTTGATAAATAAAAATATAAAATTTTAAAATTATAGAATTTTAATAAAATTTATTAAACATAAACTGGCATAAGTTTTAAAATTCTGCATCACTGTCACTGTCATTAGTTTCATTTCAGTGCATTGTGCATTGCTATGTATATTTAATTAATGATTATCATTATTTTAATTGTAATTAGTGATGTAGTTATTAATATTATCTAATTTAATTTAATTAATTGTAATAAATAAAAAAATAAAATAAATCAAAATGTTCAATTTGTAATTTATCATTCAGTTTTGGTGTTGATTCCGTTCACACAATGGAATATTAATACTATTTTATTTTATTATACATTTTTTATAGGTAGGTAGTAGTAGGTACAAATTACTTTTAGTATCTGAGGGGTCGGCTCATTTCTGAGGGAAAGAGGTGGAAATTTTTCGTCGGACTCACTGTGAGGCCCATGGGCTCCTTATGGACTTAAAAAACGAACGAACTCGAACGGCACTTTTTTCATCGGGCTCACTCAAGGCTCAAAATTTTTGGTTTTTTTTTAAATAAGTGACTACCGTTCACAAGTATTTTCACAAGCAAAAGTGACCGACTGTCTTACTATGGACCAGACTAGACCAGATTTTACTGGTCCGGACCAGACCATTTCGATCACTACACGTCAGTCTCCACGCTTCCCAATATTTACCAAATGTGCATTATAATACGCATGATGAGTCCACTGTCGATCTTCCTATTACTTTTTCTGGCTTTATTTTTGTTTAGTGTCTACTACTGTCTACTCACTGTAAAAGCCAATTTCAACTGTATTTACTATTTGCTTTCAAAATTCCCTGAAGCAGACCAATATACTCGCTACAGTTAAAGATTCCAGTTCAAAAAATTGACTTCTAATTTAATTTCCAAATGTAAGCTACTGAACCTTTGTTAATTAGATAAAATTTATGTTAACCAAATTTTTGACTTTCAAAAGATCAGCATCACGTTGCATTTACTAAATCACTTTATTTTATGAAAAATTTGGCAAATTAGGATTACTTTTAGGTTTATTTGGCCTTGCCTTAAGTTAAATTATTTTAAAATTTGTTTAATCACTAAATTAAAATTAAAATGCATTTTTCACAGCCAGAATTCTGCATTCAAATTAGTTACCTTTGGTTTGAGCGGTGAGTGTTAGTGCAATATGGTGGAAAATGCAGAAAATATTATTTTCTTTAATTTCCGTTTGTGCTTGTGTGCCTGTCTCTACCAGTCCAGTCTATTGTTAGGGTGAGTATGTTTTTTGGAAAACGCAATGTCATCCATGAGACCATTTATGGACGACGTCTCATAACTACTCCCCCACGGGCTGGACTTGTGAATTATATAGCGCTGATGTCTGTGCAGTCAGAGGCTCAGAGAATTAAAAAGAAAATTCATTGGAATGCAATTGTAGAAGAGTTACGAGAAACAAATCTCCTCTCTCCCTCTCCACACGGCACGGGAAATGTGGTACACTGACGAGCAAACGGCAAGACCCAATCCCCTGGGATTTTTTCTAAATGTAGTTTGTTGACCCATGGAGGTCAACCAAAGTTTTTATACTAGTTAAGTGTTATCTAAAAATGATTATCTCTCCCTCGTTACCCTGCGTGGGGGGAAATTAGACCGGAAAAAAGGAGTGGTTCTTTTTCATTGAGACACAGTTTACAATAATTTTCCAATTCCAGATTCAACTAAAAATCAATCTCAGCTATCTAGAGGAAACACCAATACTTAACCTATATTATTATTACGTAATTACGCAACAGGTTTATAAAGAGTATTTTAAAAGTACAGAAAAAAAGTACTCTTTGAATATTTTATTAAACTGCAAGTTGTTCTATTTACGCAATGTTATAAAAGATCAATGCATTCTATTTATATTTTATTTTATATATTTTGAGCAGTTTTATTTACATGATTTTGAAAAGTCAGTATTGTTTTGTTTACGTGTTTTTAACAAGCGCTGAACGAGTTTTTTACATAATCTTGAAAATAGCAAAATGTGAAATTTACGTGTTTGTAAAAAAAAGTTAAATATGCTCTATTTACTATCTAATTAAACAGACTAATTGTTATATTCACCCTCCATTTAAACGCATATATAACTGCTATTGTATGTAACTCATCAAGGGTAGGTTATTAGGTACGCACACAAGCAAATGTAAATAAATTGTTCACGAATGAGATGTACATATATACGACTATTGAGTCCGAGCTTTTAACTTTGTTAATGCATCCGTTGGCAGGCAACCACTTTTCTCAAGTTCACTTATTTATAAAGTTTTCAGTTGCACAGCAATTCTTATTGAATGACCTTATTGCTATAAGCTGGAATCATGTCTTCGATTTAATTTCTGTTTTATTTCAATTTAAATTCGAGTAAATAGAGATAAGCAATTTTGCATCATCATGACTATACTACCACTATCCGTAGACGCCGTTGTGAAACATTTCATTTAAATTCGTATTTTGAACTATTAATTATTTTGAAAAATAAAACGTATGAAAGTGGATTCTTGTCCTCATGATTAATGTAGTCGAAATTGTAAAAGTTGCTGAAAACGGTAATGAATAAAATACATTAGAATGCAACTTAATATTAAAGAATAAAAATAGAAGAAATGAACTGATTTCGCAGCATAATAGATTTTTTTTTTAAATATTAAAATTTAATAGCAGATTAAAATAGATTGATATAAATTAAATACTATTTGAATGTTAAGCTTGAATTTAGATGCTTTGTAGCATCAGAATTAGGGTGGGCTGCATTCATTGGAAATTATATCTAACTGTATAGAAATTATTGAAGTAAGTTTTGGCAAAAATGTATAATTATAATTGCTAATCAAAACATTGGATTAGTTACAGCCCATAGGTAGGCTGGCTCAGGCCCTGGCCCTGGCCCTGTCGCTCTGACTCTGATATGCATTATTGGGAAGAGGAGGCTGAGGCTGGGGAAGGGATTGGAAAAGATTTCTGTTCACGTAGCAGAATAGCCAATACTTCCAGCTGATGCACGCAACAACAACAGCAGTCGCTGTAGCTCCACTCATCTCTGTGCTCCTCAAGGGGTTAATCTTGGGATGTAAAAAATTGTGGATGAGTAATAGGAGAATCCCCATCATGGTTAAGGAAGAAACGACTACCGTCTGGAGGGCGTTCCACATGCTCTGACAGATACCAGGGCGCTGAAAATAAAAATAAAAGTTTTTGAGTTAGATTTGAAGTTCCACATGTTCCCTTACAAAAACATTGATGCATAAAAAACTAGTAACAAAAAATCCGGCGCTTCGCGCCGGATTTGTCCACTGGGGGCAGGCCCGAAGTAGATGGTGAGCTTCAACAAAGGAGCAAGATAATTTATGTAACGTTAAAGAATGACATAAGATTTACGAAAGCTCCGCTAACATCAATAAGCCATATACGAATGTACGTAGCATGTTGTGAAATATAGCTTGACAATTTTTGAGAATTGCATTATTCACAAATGACGTCCTTGATGGAGGCTCCCCTGCCAATACTAAGCCATATATTGATGTACGTTGCATGAAGTTCAAAAAAAGCTAGGACATTTTTTAAAATTGCTCTTTTTAAAAATAAAGTCATTTATAGAGCCTCCCTTACTATTAATAAGCCATATACGAATGTACGAAACAAGCAGTTAAAAATAGGTTCAAAAAGGGGGTTCCTAAAACTATAATATTTTTTTGACGTCATTATAGACGATTCCTGAATATCTATAAGCTATATAGATATGTCCGTGACATGTAGTTACAATGGTATGGAAAAAATTATAAGCTGGCAATTGGGTGCCCTAAACCACGATATTTGTGGGACGTCATTATGGACGATCCCTGAATACTTTTAAACTATATAGATGTATTTGTGACACATGGTTACAATAGTTAGGAACAAAATTTAAAGTTGGCATTAGGGGTACCTAAAACTTTGATATTTGTAGGACGTCATTATAGACGATCCCTGAATACCTATAAACTATATGGATATATTTGTGACATGTAGTTACAATAGTTTAGAAAATACGTAAAGGTTGGCAAAAAACTATGATATTTGTAGGACGTCATTATGGACGATCCCTGAACACCTATAAACCATATAGATATATTTGTGACATGTTGTTACAATAGTTTGGAAATAATTTAAAAGTTGGCAATGGGGATACCTAAAACTATGATATTTTTGGGACGTCATTATGGACGATCTTTAAATACCTGTAAACAATAATTATAGATATATTTGTGACATGTAGTTACAATAGTTTAAAAAATATGTAAAGGATTTAAAAGCTTTAAAAATGCCACCTGTAGCGTGCGACCAACAGCCATGCGGACAGACAGACAGACAGACACCAGACCAATAGATGCTTGCTCAGCATCTAAAAACCAAGAGAGGTACCTACCTACTTTAATAAAATAAAATATGTTTCAAAATTACCTGAAAAGCATTCCACAGAAGTCCTGCTGATCCCATTTCCACGGTGGAGAAAACTGTAATTACAAATAAAATGTGATATAGTAAAGCAGTGAGCAAAGGTCAAACCCGCCGCGCAAAAAAGTACGCAACGAGGGCATACCGTATGATTTGTAATCTGATTTAATATGATCAAAAACGGGAGTAAACACTTAATAAAGAGGATAATAAAATACAGTAGATTGCATTTTGACTAATTATTCTACATGAAAACAAATTGTTCCTAGAAAAACATAACGGAGCTGCGTACATATAAAAAGTGTGACGGCAAAATCATAATTCCAATTCATTTCCTCTGCTAAAGTCTTTTGGAAGGGTGTGCAAAACGCCTCGTCTTTTTTTAAATCTGCTGTCACGTCTTTGGAGAGTCTCAAGACCCTGTCCACGCGCCGCTCCGCCAGCCACAATTCATAAAGATAGAACACGGTGGCTGAAATAACCTTCATATCAAAGTTAATCAATTAACACAAGCATTTTGATTTTGATTTTGAGTTCTCTCTGAAAATAGTCTGAAAGTCAAATTAATCCTGTAAAATCAGAGACACACTAATTTCGTAGCCAGAAACTTTCTTCCTAAGCAGTAACCCTGAAGGATTCCCCCCAAACTCTTATATAAGATGCATATTGTTAAACTATAAAGTGATTATTTAGTAAAAGCTATACTCACAGATCAAATTCAATCTCATCAAATGCTAAGCTTAAACTGTAATGTGAATCAATGTGAATACAATATAAATTCGAAATCTAGAAAAAAAAGGAAAAACAATGGAGGTTAAACCAAAACAATATTTTTCAAAGTTAACAGTATTAAACTTAAAAATATGTACCACACTGTAACTTCCATACTCCCATGTGACTAAAATTCTGTAACTGCAAATACTCGTATTAAAAAAATGTCTGGTTACAAGAAGGGAGTTAATACAACAAATATAAGACATGATCGGAATGATGTAAATTCTTCATAATGTGGGAAATGCCCGTATACCTCTGCTTTGTATGTTTTATATAAAACAAAGGGGTTGCAGATGATAATCTTACCAAATTTAGATTGAAGATGAAATAAGAAAGCACGACGCGAAATTCCATACTTGAGAAGTTTTAATCAAAACCGAGTAGTTAAATAAGGCGTGTAAACAATAAGTAACAACTCTCTAATCCAACTTTAAAATGCCACGGGCAGTTTACTTCTTACAGTTGCCTTAATTATTTCCCTCTTTCGTCTAAATAAAGCTCATAACTAGAATCGACAACTACTTAACGACAACTTAACTCAACTTCAAAATTCAAATTCGTTCTAATTCAATAGAGTGGGAGAATCTTTAGGGAGAAAGATGGTGCTGTGACGTCACACTATTTAGTGGACGGGATGGAAACGTGCGGGTTCTTAAGACATAGTAATTTAGCACTCAAGCTTGCTAATTTCTTTTAATCGTTTTTGTGAAACAAAGTGCAATGTAGTAATAATTGTAAATGGCCAACTTGATATCAACTATGTGATAACTTTTTATTCCTACCTATCTACCTAATTTACTCGAGTTTTGAATTACTTAACGGAATAACACATACGATACATCATTTTGAAGCTCTTTTAAAATAAAAAATATAAAATTCTTTGAAAATTGAAAATTATTTAATTTACTAATTGTTTTAATTATAATTAACTTTAAATCTGTAATATTAAATTAAAGCTTTGATAATTTGCGCGTCAATCATAATACATATTATTCTACTCTTAATTGCCGTCATTTTGATCTATCACTTGTCCATAGTTGCAGAGAGTGACCGGTCGAAATTTGACATTTTATGTTTGGCGGGAATTTCAAATTTTCAGCTTTCCTGTATTTCTACCTATCTACGTGATTTGATTGGTTTTTGAAGTACTCAACGGAATAACATATGCAATACATCATTTTAAAGCCCTTGAAAACTAAAAACTAAAAAATATCTTTAAAATTGAAAATTATTTCATCTATTTTTTTAATTGCAATTAACTTCAAATTTACAATTTTTAAATTAAACTTTGAAAATTTTTGCGTCAATGTTAACTAACGTTAATGTTACCTGAATTTAAAGTATTTTTTGCATTTAGTTTGCGTGGGAAAAGTTTATATTAATTAAAAGTTTATATAAGATTTAATGAAATATTCAACTAAATCAAACTGCGTAATTTTGCTGTTAAGGCTGCCATTAAACAAGGGCTTTAGCCCTTGTTTTTACATAAATATTTTGGATTGAATACGTGCTAATGTTTCAGCGGAGTCCGAGAGTTGCGACTAAATTAAGATTATTAACCATAACTGACTTCTGCGAACGTGACTTGGATCAAAATAAACCCTACACCAATTTTTTTAATTAGGTTTACATAGGGAGACTCAGACTTACAATCAGAGCGGCAGGAGATAAAAATCAATATTTTTCTAGTTGTCACTCCATGTCTACGTACTTAATGTGTTATCGTCACTAGCACTATTACCCACCACTGGAAGTACACATAGCAATGGAGCGAGGGCTACATATAACAATTCGTTCTTAATGCGCTCAGATATTTATCTTTATTACACGGATTCATCTGGGTTATTATCATTATGTTATTATCTGTGGTTATTATTAGGAATTAATTTTTAATTGAATTAATAATAAAATGAATATTTTAATTATGTATTTATTGTTGCTTTATTACAAAAAAATCTAAGACGAAACTTTGACTGAATTTTACCACAAGAATGCATTATTTATGATGCATAGTAGTTCCAGGTATTTGATGCCGTTATCCTTAAAAAGGCCAAAAAAATATTCTGCACTTTTTTAATGACGTACAAATAAGATCATGGACTTTTCAAAAACTTGCTAAAATAAAAAAATCTTCAGTTTTAAAAAGGACGCAAATTCAACATTTTCTTATCATTATTTGCGATTAACATACATTAAGCTCTACAATCCCATTTTGTGTATTTTTTATAATTTTTTGTGAGGGGTCCTCAGGTATGACATAAGGCAACATGGAAAAAATGGAAATACCGTAAAGCTCCAAATAGAAGCTCCCGCCTTGTATTAAAAATACAAAAGTTTAAGCTGGAAAAATTTACATCACCGCATATGGAAAAACCCCCGGCCACTATTAGATGAGGCAGACCATTGATTGGAGACCTGGCTTCTATTTGGAACTTTATTTTATATCTATCTATTTGGAATTACATGACTGTAATACTTTAATGATTTTATTATGTGCAACTATTTGTTTTTAAAAGTTTTTATTTATTTTTTAAAATTGCAAAATGTCATGTCTACAAGTTTTGAAAAAGTAAAAATGGGTTCTAATTACAAGCTTTCTGAAAAAAGATACCGTAAGTAAGTAAGTAAATAATTGATTTATTGTCAGAAATACATTGCAAAATAACACTGGTTTCCAGGAACAGAGATTAAAATAATATTAATAAAAACCTTAAGGTTCTAAATAGTTAGTAGTAGACAATTGTGC
The DNA here is from genome assembly GCA_949802685.1 of Dicyrtomina minuta. Lineage (NCBI taxonomy): Eukaryota > Metazoa > Arthropoda > Collembola > Symphypleona > Dicyrtomidae > Dicyrtomina > Dicyrtomina minuta. The sequence continues at coordinate 2,489,997 of OX461810.1, read as the reverse complement.
ATAGGCCTTTGCCTAAATATTCAATAGATTTACACATATCTCAGTATTAATATACATATATATTATTACTTTTCAAAATCGTCTGTGAAGAACCAGAATGACCCATATCTAATTTTATTCAGAATCAAAATGTGCTTCGTCATAAAAACAACATGAATAGAAGGTGTAAAATGTTAACTAAGAATTTTTAAAAACGTTAAATTCTCTATATGCATATTTTTAACAATTGATAAAATTTTCTTCTTTTACTATTTTTTAAATTCTTAAAATGTAATTACTGTTTGCACGTTACAAAAAGTAAAATGGACTATATGTAATTAATTTATGTTTTTTAAAGTGGAAAATGTTCCATGCTTTCGAGATTCATTTTACAATGTTCTTGCAAAAATTAAATATCGTCAGTGAAGAACCAAACTGACCCATATTCATTTGTTGCTAAAAACAATATCCACTATCTAAAAAAATATTAAAACATGTCTTATAAGCATTTAAATAGAATATTTTGAACTTTTAAGATCATGTACATAGAAACTTTTACACTTTTCAAAAAAATTTAAATAGAACATTTTGGACATTTCAAAGCCACAAAATTAGTGAATTTTTGCACTTTTTTAAAAATATGTGAATAGAAAATTCTGCATTTTTTTTTAAATATGTGAACAGAACATTTTGAAATTTTCAAAAACATGTAAATAGAACAATTTACTTTTTTTAAAAACATGTAAATAGAACATTTTACACTTTTCAAAAACATGTAAATAGGACATTTTACACTTTTCAAAAACATGTAAATAGGACATTTTACACTTTTCAAAAACATGTAAATAGGACATTTTACACTTTTCAAAAACATGTAAATAGGACATTTTACACTTTTCAAAAAAGTTTTGGTAATATTTTACGTATGTTTCTTCTTTTGTTTTTATGACACATAGTACATTTTGAATCTAGCTCAAATTGGATTTAGGTCATTTTGGTTCTGCACAGACGATATCGTTTGTTTAGGTAAAATTAGATAAGGGTTATTTTAGTTCTTGATAGGCGATATGCCAGTAGCCCGGCTACTCTACGCCTCTGGAGCCTTTGCTCTGGAGCTAGACAGTTAAAAACTGACATAGGTTAAGGTTAACAATGATAATACCTTACCCTGCTTCACGTTAGGCTCTGCCCTAATACTTAGGGACCATTAACATAAAATTTAATTATTTAGGAAAAACTTACAAAATTGAGTACACAGAGAAGATGTTCAATTATAGGGTGTAATACATAGTTATCGCTGTAAGTCAACCCAGTTATTTTTACCCGTACAGAAGACTCATCGTCCATGGCATCGTTAATCAATCTGCTGCTGATGCTGACTGAAAATTTCCGAGGTAATTAACTGGTAGGGAGGAAACTCCGGAGAGAATATGTCCGGCAAGTGCCGGCAACCGCTTCTATAGATAGTTCCACATTGACAGTAACCGCCAGGTAGACGATTTACATCCAACAATATCTTTTTCGATCACTTCATTTAAATACATAGCGAGGGCGAAGTATCAAAATGGTTTGCTTCCACTTTTTGCTGAAAGCAAATTGGTTTCCTTCCATTTTTTGTTAAAGGCAAAATGGTGTCCTTCCATTTTTAGCTGCAGACAGTCTTTTGGAAGGACACCATTTTGCCTTCAACAAAAAATAAAAGGAAACCAATTTGCTTTTAGCAAAAAGTGGAAGCAAACCATTTTGATACTTCACCCTCGATAGGTGATTTTAGCAGAGTGCAGGGGGTCTGGGGTGTGGATACCAAGTATCGAGAAATGACTAAACATATGAGTATAAGTAGGTATTAAATAAGATACCATTATCATTTTTAGCTTCAGAATTAAAATACTTGTGTAAAAATATCCTCGTGGGCAAATAGTATGCGGGCCAAGCGTAGATAATGGTTTTTTAAAATGTTCTATAATTTGTAAAATATTTAAAAAACCTAAAATTGAGTGTTAACACATTTGTGCTAAATGCACAATATTTATCATACCTTCAAAAACAAGTCAAATATCGTGTGTGAAGAACCAAAATGACTCATATTTAATTTAGGCTAGAATCAAAATTAGCTATGTCACTAAAAAAAATGCACAAAATGCGCCAAATGGTAATTAGGAGTTTTGAAAAAGCGAAAAATGTTCTATTTTTAGTTTTTTGAGCTGTGTAAAATGTTCTAATTCCATGTTTCTTAAAAATTGAAAAAATTTCTAATTCTATTTTTTTGAAAGGGCGTAAAATGTTGTAATAAAATATTACTGAAAAGTGCAAAATGTTCTATTTTAATACTCTCAAGATATATTTAGATACAATTATTTTTGTAGCAAGTTTATATTATTTTTAGCTAAACATGGAAATGGGTCATTTTGGTTCTTCACAGACGGTAAAATCTTCCAGAAAGCATATGTAATTAGAAACCATTTTCACTTTTTTAAAACTCGTAGAAATGACATCTCGCAATTTTTAAAACTACAGAAAAATTTTTAAAAACAAATAGTTACACATAATTATCAAGGAATTACACTTATGTTATCCCATGTTGGTAGATATCAGATATATATAACTACTGTAAAGCTCCAAATAGAAGCCAGGTCAAAAAAGCATTTATGTTTATCTCCAGCCACACTAAGTCTCGATCCCATTGTAAACCCAAATTAAAAAATTAGAGTAGGATTCAATGGGATTCGGGTTACGTTCGCAGAGGTCAGTTATGGTTATTAATGTTCATTGACTTGCAACTCAGACTCCGCAGGCTCATTTGTAAACATCTAATCATCAAATCCAAATCTTTCATGTAATAAAAATTTATCCCATAGTTGATATCAAGTTGGCCATTTATAATTATCCCGTTGCACTTTGTTTCACAGAAACGATTAAAACAAAAATAATGTGTTTTATTCTGTGTCTTAATGGAAAGCGTAATAGTGAACTAGTGGTAAATTGTATAAATGTGCTTATTTTGTCTCCGTTAATTGCTTTTGTACTTTTGTCCGTGTCGCTTTGGCAGCTGCAAGTGACACGGTTGTAGGGCATTTTTGAATTAATGATTTGTGAGTGAACATGTGGAGCGTCAAATCGTATTTAAAATAATTTTATTATAATTTGTAGCGCCCTGGTTACTGTCGAAACTACTACATTAATTTTTAATTATAGTTAGAGAGAAAGACAACTTTATTAAAATAAACTTGACGCTGTCGTCCAACGACGATAGCTCAACGGACTCAGTATACGTAGCACAATTTTGTTATACATAGTTTATGCTCGTTAGTAGGAGTATGTACATTAGAGTTTTAAAATTATTAATCAGTTGGTGTACAAGAAAACAAATGGTGCACACATATTCGAACAGATTTTTTTAAAACGGAGATTACTATGTCTTCTATCAGCGTACGAGGTAGACAGTTGGTTTTCATGAAGTCAAGGAAAAATTTTAAAATTGTCCCGCGTGCCCCAATATAATTACAGTCCTATCACTTGAATTTCAGTTTCAGTAAGTCCCAGTTTGAGTTTCTGTTGGAAGTAAGAAATAATTACAAGGCTCATATATTCCTTTTTTCTCTTGATAAAGAACTATTGCAGCCAAACATAATTTTGATGCCATAGAGTAATTATCTAACTTCAATCCAACAAGGGAATAACGCGACATAATACACCTAAATTTAAAAAAGACCTATTTCAAAAAATTAGGTTACTTTTCAACAGCACAGATCCAAAGTAATTCAAGTGCATTTTGAGTTTTTTGGTCACAATGATCCGCCAAAGTTCAAAAAAATTCAAATTTTGAAACTGTGCTGCTCCATATAGCTTCTACAGTTCCCATCCGATTTTGAAAAAATTTGTTTTTTTGTGATACTCAGTCTGTTTACAAAAACGTGATTTCAAGATTTTGAAAAATTCGAAAATTTTCATGTTTCTTAAACAAATACAAAAAAGTATATTTTTAAGGCCTTATTTTTAATCCCTTTCTTTCAAAGTTGGTTAATATGCAGTTTCCGAAAACGTATAAAAGCGTATACATGTTTGTTTTTCTGAGTGTAATGTTGAAAAATCAAATGCACTGTAGGAAATTGCAGACAATACAAAATGTGGTAACATCTATGCTCAATTATTACAACTAAACTAACTTGAACTAATTACATATTTCTATTGCACTTTTACCTATTGATGTATATAATTTTTAACCATTTTATGAATTATCCACAATTAGCGCATGATTGCTACACAGCTAAGACTTTGATTTCACTAGAAAAGTTAACAATTGTTAGCCTTAAGAAACACGCTTTGATTTAAAAAAAACGGTTAAAGTAGCTTTAGTTTCAAGGGGTCAAGTGTTTCAAGTCATTTAAGATCTGTTCTCGCAACACGGACCCCCGTGTGACTAGCTTACCCCGTACTAACACAGAGCCAAGTAAGCCTTTAAGGATATAGATCGCCACACATGTGGAGAGCCCCGCGTTTAAGATCAACTTTCTCACGAAAGAGATGCGAGGCAAGTGGGAATCGAACCCCCGCCGAGTCGACAGTAATGGAGAGCCTCAGACGCTATGTCTCGCCCGGCACCACTGGAAGGGCTCTCTCTAAACCATTGTTGAGAGTTAACCATTGTTAAATCTAAAAGCGAGTTTCTTAAGGCTAACAATTGTTAACTTTTCTAGTAAAATCAAGGTCTAATTGTGCTTAACAATTTAATGAAATGTTGCATCTTACGAGCATAACTCGCCAAACCATTAGAGAGATTTTCCATAAGATATTTTTTTTCAAAAAGAGCGTCCAAAAAAACGTAGAATGGCTTAGCAACATGGTGCGCGTAATCAGTTTCGTTCGATAAAATATTTTTTCGAAAAAACGAAAAAGGCCTTAAAATGGTTTTTTAATCCTATTTTTTATTTTTTTAAAACACATCTCAAGTACCAATTTGGAAAATTTTTGCACCAAAAAACATTTTAAACTATTTAGAATTCAATAAAAATAAAATTTAAAATTTTGAAATTTTTTATATTTTTCAAAATTTTTGAGGCGCCTACACTTGTCCGTCAAAATTGTGGAAAATATTAAAAATTTTAAAATTTAAAATTTAAATTTTTTTCGAATTCTAAATATTTTAAAATGTGTTTTTTTACAAAAATTTTCAAAATGTGTACTTAAGATGTGTTTTAAAAAAATTAAAAATAAGATTAAAAAACCATTTTAAGGCCTTTTTCGTTTTTTCGAAAAAATATTTTATCGAACGAAACTGATTACGCGCACCATGTTGCTAAGCCATTCTACGTTTTTTTGGACGCTCTTTTCGAAAAAAAAATATCTCATGCAAAATCTCGCTAATGGTTTGGCGAGTTGTGCTCGTTAGCTAAATTTGAAGGTATTCTAACCCATATTATTTAAAAACATTAAACTATATTTTTGTTGGCGCTAGCAACAATAATTATGTAATCAAGAACTTTGCACATAACATAACCTTTATGAACAGAAACAAAATATCCATACACAAGTCTAAAGTCTAGTAGCAGCATATGTGTTAACCTAAATTGCAAAATATATATTTTATTCTCTGGTCTTTAAAACAGCTGGTGTTTTATATAAATAATGAAATATGTGGCATGTAATTAATAAACTGCTTTTAAACTCACACTATCTTTTTTGCAATTAATTAATATCTACATTCTTTATTTCAATGAACTTAGGCTATTATATTATACCTGCTGATCCAACAATAAAAAATGACAATGACAGTTAACCTATCTGCATTATGAATGCACATTGAAATATCGCCGTAGGCAAATAATAGGCAAGCCAAGCGTTAATACCAGTTTTTGAAAATCTTCTAATTGCAAATATTTAAAATTAAATGTTAACACATTTTTACTAAATGCGCGATATAAACCTTTTACAGTTTTCAAAAATTCTTATTGGACGTCATAGACATGTTTCCTATTTCGTTTTTATGACACAGCTCATTTTGATTCTGGCATAAATTGGATAGGGGTCATTTTGTTTCATCACATACGATATTATGTTATATATTATGTTACGATATACTTGTTTTTGTATATGTATATGCAATTAAAGCTATATAGAACTAAAATGAGTTATGTTGAAAAATACACAAAAAATGGGATTGTAGAATGTCATGTCAGTTTATTACAAATAATAATAAAAAGAAAATGTTGCATTTGCATATCCTTTTTCAAAGTGAAGATGGTTTAATTTTTGCAAGCTATTAAACAGTCCAAAATCTTATTTTCGCGTGGTTAAAGAAAGTGCAAAATATTGTATTTGTATGTTTTTAGGATTACGGCATCTTACAAATATCCTAAACGACTACGCGCCCTAATTATATTAATAATTAACTCTTAATTATTTCATTTGGCTAGCCAATTGAATTGTTTGAAATTGTGTAAATTTTGATCACGAAACTTCAATATTTTCTAGGGAATTATTGCTTCATTCCCCGATCGCATATACTCCCGTAGTATTCATCTAAAGGGCACTCACATTCCCAATAATATCAATGCTTTTTATGAATAATAACTATTAGGAATTATATTACTACTTTTAATGCATTTTGATGACTTTTAGAATTTTTGAACTTGCTGCATAATTAAAATCCTAAGTAACTTGGAATCATTCTACCTACATTTAACTTGACCGTAAGGTAAATTTGTCATACGTTAAATCGCAATAGGTTTTAAATCGGAGCAGGGGAATGGGCTATAAGTTAAATTCGCTAAATTTGCTTGCGGGTATTTTCAGCTGTCTCATCACCATATTTATTATACAAATAGCCTGACTTGTATTTCAGGATACAGCGGCAAATCCTCTTGGAATCTCACACGTTTCGAATTGAAGTCGAATTGAGGAATAAAAAGGTTCAAAATTTAAACTGTTTGCATTTTTGTTTCAATTCGCGAGACCGCTGCCTTACGGAACCAAAAACACCTGGTACGCCTTAGTTACTTCCTTTAATTTACGAGATGTAAATTTACAACTTAAAGGCGGCATATTGAAACCACACTATTTGTGACGTTCCACCGGAAAAGGTGTATATCTAGCGGTTTTAGAACTGCTTGTAAAACAGCTTAAAGTTTTTAATGTTTTCAAGGCAATAATTCACATAAGTTTAAACTCAGTTAAAATTAGTTTTGAGCAAGTAAAAACTTATTTATTTTTTTCGGTCGCTAATTGCACATTTTTTGACAAATTTTAAAATTTTCAAAATTTTTTTCAAAATTTTGAAATTTTTTGAACGTCTCAAAAAAAATTTGGATTTTTAACCTGCATTTCAGTACACAAGAAACCAATTTTTTAAAATACTTAAAGACCGAATAAAAATTTGAAAAAAATTGCATTAAATGCGCCATGAATTGTACTACCAGAAACTGTAGCTAACTCAAAACCGCCAGATATACACCTTTTCTGGTGGAAGGTCACATTTTGTTGTTAGGACTGCCCATAGCTGGGCGCACTCAATGAGTGGAGTGCAGCACTCCGCTCTAAAACGGCACTCCGCTCCGCTCCAATCAGTGAGCGGAGTGCGAGTGCAAGAAATTTAGATTGCACTCAAGGGAGTGGAGCGGAGTGCACCTTGATTGCACTCAGAGTGCAACGATTTTTAAACTTCGCGCCACACCAAGGATGTATTTTTTTATATGAATGTCTCAAAAGAGTTGCACTCAAAGAGTGGAGTGCAGAAAATATTGCACTCATAACGAGTCATTAGCTTGAGTGGAGTTCGAGTGCAAAACTTTTTGGATGTACTCAAGCGAGTGGAGTTTGAGTGCACAAGATTTAACCTGCACTCGTACGAGTGGAGTGCGAGTGCAAATCAAATGCCCAGCTATGGGACTGCCATCCAGAGTGTACAAAAAAGTACTGATCCACGATGTACATTTAAATTGAGTGCGCAAAATATGCTTTACATCGGGTAGCATCGGGGGAATATTTTCATATGCATCCTTGGATCAGGATCTGTCGTGGTAAATTTAAGTGAGCACGAAGAACATCGTGCGATCATTGGGTAAAATTGCCAGGGAAAATCTTGCATTAGGGAGATTCGTGCGTCATAATGCATTATCTTTTAAATACAACCTCGTATTTAAATATTTTAAAGCGGCAAGGTGAAAATAACATTTTTTGTGTGTATCCTGATGCTCCCCGATGCCCAATGTTGCCCGATGCTGCCCGATGCTAAAATTTGGTTTTGCCGATAAGAGACCATCAAGGGTAGCTCTTAGCTATTTTTTTATTGCAGGAGCTCATCGGGGTAGATGGCATTGTAATGGGGTACATTAAACATGCATCGGGTCAAAACAATTTACCACAGGTGTGGATTAGGCAGGGGAAGAGAAATAGGTAGTAATCGAAATGGTCTGGTCCAGACCAGTAAAATCTGGTCTGGTCCGAGGATTCCGGACCAGACCAGGCTTTTTCGGACCAGACCAGACCAGACCATATTTTCCTGGTCCGACCATATGCATTACTTTTTAAGGAATTCGACGGGATAATTTTGTTTTCTGATGTTTTTGTTGTTGAATTACCTACGTATATACATATTTATATATAACATTTAAAATTATTTTTTTGAGTTGGGAGATACTTATTTTTCAAAAACCTGGAGCATAATTTTAGTTAAAATTTCTCACGTAAATTTTTTCTTGAGATTTCCTGGTCCGACATGGTCTGGTCTGGTCCGGCCGTGGGACCAGACCATATGGTCTGGTCCAGTGATGTCCGACTAGACCAGACCATAAGACCCGGACCAGACCAGACCATTTCGATCACTAATCGTGGGTTTGGTGGGGTTTGCTACCATCATAGCTGCTCGGGTATAGTCAGGCTAGACTACGAGACTAGGGACTTGACTATATACTTGTGGGCAATGTTGGGTAATCTTACTAGACTAGACTAGAGAGGCTTACAGTTTAATTCATCTGACCTAACTAGACTAGACTATTTGTGCCTAATTATTATATTGATTAGACTAGACTTGACTACGCTGTTCAGCTAGTCATCCCAACTTTTTCTACTATTTACATTTTTAGCATTTGAAAACTGCATTATATTTTAAAATTAGCGCATTTAAACCATAGATATTCATATAAGGTAATTTTTATGAGCTCCTAACCTCCTCCAGTATCATTAGTGATCGACATGATCCGGTCCGGACCAGTAAAATCTCGTCTGGTCTGGTCTGGTCTGGTCTGGTCGGGTCTGAGGATTTCGGACCAGTCCAGACTTTTTCGGACCAGACCAGACCAGACCAGATTTTACTGCAGGAGTTTAAAGGGAATTCGGCGGTATAATTATGTTTTCTGCTCTTTTTTGTTGAATTAATTATGTAAATACATATTAATGTATTACATTTAAAATCATTTCTTTGAAATGAGTGAAATTTATTTTTCGAAAAATCCTGAGCAAAATTTTAGGCCACATTTCTTAGAAAAATGTTGATTTGAGATTTACTGGTCCGAAGTGGTCTGGTCTGGTCTGGTCTGGTCCAGCCGTCGGACCAGACCAGACTTTTTCGATCACTAAGTATTATTGCATCAATCAACGCGTAGCCAAAGTTGTGATGCCTAATGTTGTTTCAATAAAAATTTGCGTGAACGATTAAACTTTTAAGCTCTCAGTGTAGTCATAAACTCTATTTTATAATTTTAAATATTTAATTTTTTAAAATAACCTAAACAACGTAAACCTTGAGTTACTTGTAAATAACCCTTGTTCTGTCGCCATATCCTTGGTAAGTATTAATTAATTATTCCAAATTTGAAAATATATACTAAATCACTAGGTGACTACACTAGACTTCTTAGGCATTTATATTATTTTGACCTGACTGAACTAGACTAGTGGTATACATTTTGGACCATGACTAGACTAGACTAGTCTGGGTGGTGGTTGAGGGCAACTATGGTTGTGGGAACTGCAAGCTTTGGTCCTGAATACTAAACCGAATGTCGGGGACCATCTTTAAATGTTGTCATATGTAGTGTGGGTGTGTTAAATTGGGTATGGATGGCATGCTATGCTAAAGGTACACGGTTTTACGCATAGTTAAATTGATGACATGGGAGTGGGTGGGTCCTCAAAGAGTGATAATGTGGTTGACATCATTTACGGACAAACTCTCACATTGCAGCCGCTTTCGAAGTTTCCACGTTGAGGCTGAGCTGCAATAAAAGGAAATTTGAATTGCTTATCCCAGTCACATGTAGCACACCATATTCAATTTTTGTGAATTGCCCACTGAATGAAGGTCCCACGTCGGGAATGATCGAAATCAACCGACTAGTGACTAGTCAGTTTTCTTTTGTTAAAAATAAAAATATATAGTTAAATACCTTGAGATTACGTATTTCTGATTGTATTTATACCTACGACATCATATTATTCAACGCAGTACTTACTTGACGAGCATCTCGTCGTACTTTACAAGTGATAGTACAGACGAGTGAATTCCCATTTGATTTTGAACCTCGAGTTCAAGAGTGGCGCGCGAGGAATGAAGGATGTGGCTCGTGTTGGAGGAGGGGTGTATGTAGAGCTAGGCGTGCCCATCATCAATGTTCTATCTCATCATGCAGTTTATTTCTATATTATCCTTGCAGTTTATTTGTTTATTTCTATATTATCTCTGCATTGATTTCTATATTACCCTTCAGTGTATTCCTATATCACCCTTTAGTGTATTTCTATATTATCCTTGCAGTTTATTTCTATATTATCTCTGCATTTGATTTCTATATCACCCTTCAGTGTATTTTTATATCATCCTTGCAGTTTATTTCTATATTACCCTTGCAGTTTATTTCTATATTATTCTTGCATTTTATCTCTACATAAGCCTAGAATTTTAATTTTTATAAAAGCCTTACATTAAAATTTTACATAAGCCTTCGATTTTTATTTTTTTAGCATTTAATAATAATTAAATACCACTTTTTATTGTCACATTCTATCTATTTTAAAATTGCATCTTTAGAATTGAACGAGGAGTCAAAAACACAATACTTGTCTTTCCGGGCTGCTGCTCGTACATTGTGCTAATAAAAAATTTAATTTTCACAGTTACGTTTTTAAGAACATCTTGTAACTTGTAATTACTCATTAATTTTGATCATCCCATCAGTTTTTTGTCGTGCAAAAGCAGGTTCAGGTTTAGACATACACATTTTTGTGATAAACTGGAGTTAGTAATGCGTATTCTACGAACGGATTTGTCGGATCTTAACTTTTAAAAGATTTCTATCTGATCCAAAATACAACGCTGGATAACAACTACCTGTTCATGTTTAAACATTACATACATCAGCTTCTGTCAACAGGAGGTACTATCTGACGCATTTTGTGCTTTTGTTTAATGAAAATTCATTTTTGTGCCCTTTTAGTAGGTTATAAATTAGAATAAAATATAAAACGCTACAATAGACTAATACAAAAATAAAACTGAAGGCAAATATAAAATGAAAATGTCTAAATAATGTATAAACAAATTGCAGGGATAATATAGAAATACACTGAAGGGTAATATAGAAATAAAATGGAGAGATAATATAGAAATAAAATTAAGGGTAATATACGAATAAAATGAAGGGATTATATAGAAATACACTGAAGGGTAATATAGAAATAAAATGCAGAGATAATATAGAAATAAAATGAAGGGTAATATACGAATAAAATGAAGGGATTATATAGAAATACACTAAAGGGTAATATAGAAATAAAATGCAGGTGCAGGGATAATATAAAATTTAAGTAATTGCGCGAGTAAAGCAGCGGGAATCCAAACTGTGTAATGCCTGAGCTCACGTCACACGTCACACTACACTTAAGCCTTCGTAGCCCGAAAGCCCACAGCATCACGGTGCTGCTTGCTGAAGTGTATGGTCTGGAAGCGTCCGCCCACCAAGCCTGCAATGAGATCGTCTGGAGTTACTCATTTATGTATTACGCTTAGCAAACCCGTATTCCTTAGCACAGGATTAGCAAACCCCCATCCATAAGCATTTGAAGGCGCATAGCCAGAGAAAAGACGTCGCTATAGCCGAAAGCCGCACGGTGTGGGAATATCCACTTTGCAAGGTAAAGTCCGCCCACTAATAATGAGTGGGGATTTCAATTCAAACACGGAATTTGTAGTCCTTCCAATCCAAAGTCCGAGGAGTCCAATCCAAAATTTCCAAAAGTCCATTTTTTTGCATGTAGGTCACATAATTCGTAATTCGTAAACTTCCTACTTTGTTATTATTAATTAATAATAATTTATTATTAATTAGGGTAGAGTCGTCTAATTGTGATCGCTTTTTGAAAAACTTTTGGTTGTGCTATCCGTAAAACTTAATCATTAGTAGAAAAAATTTCGAAAGCATCGACATTCGAAGTTTAACCAACATACAATTTTGAGTATTTCCTCCAAATTTCATAAAATTCTGACGCTTAATGTTTCATCTACAAGAGTTTAAAAAATGCACCCTTGGCTGAGTTGGAAGTTTGTTAAGTCCGGTAATTGTGATACGTCTGCTTCTAATTGTGATCGACTAATTTAATGTCGAAAGTAATATCAAATATTTTTTAAACTCTAAAAACGTAGTAAATAAGCTTTATTTGTTGTATTAATTTAATTGTGAATGACTGGTCATTCCAATCGTCGTTTTTATTTTGCTGTATGCCCACCAAGGTTAATTGCGTTGATGGTATCACACTAAATACGTTAATAACTCTAAAACTATTTCCATCTAAAAAAAACCGAAATGAAAATATTTATCCCCAGGGGCCCCCAATATTTTCCAACCTCAAAAAACAAAACAAAAAAAGCAAATATCTCGAAAACAAGGAATGTACCCATGCCCAAATTGTGTGTACACGTAGCTTAACACTAGTACTACATACTAGCATGCTCAGCCTCCCCGATTAATTCATGTACACTCCTCAAATTTCACATTAGGCATATCTCCCATGCTAAACCATAGGACGCTCATATCTCAAAAACAAGGAATGTACCCATGCCCAAATTTTGTGTACACGTAGCTTAACACTAGTACTACATACTAGCATGCTCAGCCTCCCCAATTAATTCATGTACACTCCTCAAATTTCAGATTAGGCATATCTCCTGTGCTAAACCATAGGACGCTCATATCTCGAAAACAAGGAATGAACTCATGCCCAAATTTTGTGTACACGTAGCTTAACACTAGTACTACATACTAGCATGCTCAGCCTACCCGATTAATTCATGTACACTCCTTAAATTTCACATTAGGCATATCTCCCATGCTAAACCATAGGACGCTCATATCTCGAAAACAAAGAATGTATCCATGCCCAAATTTTGTGTACACGTAGCTTAACACTAGTACTACATACTAGCATGCTCAGCCTGCCCGATAAATTCATGTAAACTCCTTAAATTTCACATTAGGCATATCTCCCACGCTAAACCATAGGACGCTCATATCTCGAAAACAAGGAATAAACGCATGCCTTAATTTTGTGTACACGTAGCTTAACACTAGTACTACATACTAGCATGCTCAGCCTCCCCGATTAATTCATGTACACTCCTCAAATTTCACATTAGGCATATCTCCCATGCTAAACCATAGGACGCTCATATCTCGAAAACAAGGAATGTACCCATGCCCAAATTGTGTGTACACGTAGGTTAACACTAGTACTACATACTAGCATGCTCAGCCTCCCCGATTATTTCATGTACACTCCTCAAATTTCACATTAGGCATATCTCCCATGCTAAACCATAGGACGCTTATATCTCGAAAACAAGAAATGTACCCATGCCCAAATTTTGTGTACACGTAGCTTAACACTAGTACTACATACTAGCATGCTCAGCCTACCCGATTAATTTATGTACACTCCTCAAATTTCACATTAGGCATATCTCCCATGCTAATCCATAGGACTCTCATATCTCCAAAACAAGGAATGTACCCATGCCTAAATTTTGTGTACACGTAGCTTAACACTAGTACTACATACTAGCATGCTCAGCCTACCCGATTAATTCATGTACACTCCTCAAATTTCACATTAGGCATATCTCCCATGCTAAACCATAGGACGCTCATATCTCGAAAACAAGGAATGTACCCATGCCCAAATTTTGTGTACACGTAGGTTAACACTAGTACTACATACTAGCATGCTCAGACTTTCTGAAAAACTTGTTTGTCAAATCGTACTCAAAATTTAAAAACTTTGAATGGTTTTAATAATGAAAAACTTTGTTAGGTATTCTATCATTTTGGATTGTATAAATAGTCAAGACTAAAAATATAATTTTTGAAATCTTGATTTTATTTCATATATACACAATTAAATATTTACATAAATACCGCATATCTTCTAACACCATGCGGGTCTCCATTAAAAAACGGGTCTCTATTAGAAAGCAGTACTGCATTAGAACGCGGGTCTCTAATCAAACATGGGTCTCTATTAAAACGCGGGTATCTGTTAGTACGCGGGTCTAGCATACAACGCGGGGGATAGGTGTTATATGATTAATATAACGCGGGTCTCTAATATAACATAAGCCTACGATTTTTAATACAACATACATTAAAAGGTATACGCTATGTAATAATTACTTTCATTTTCTGCCAATGTTTGTAACGATATTGCTTGTGCTTTGGCATCTTCTTTACATTAGGCTTGATTGTGTGTGTACTATTCAAATTTGGACCTCTCAGACCCGCGTACTATTGCAGACTCGCGTACTGTTATTTAATACTGTGTTAAATAGATCCGCGTATTAGTTTATTAGGACGCTCATATCTCGAAAACAAGAAATGTACCCTCGCTTTTCATTATTTTTAAAAAACCTTATTTGTTTTTTGCGCTTAAAACACTCGAATTTAATTAGAAAATGAACTTTGAAATTTTTTAGATGAACTGACGTTTTTCTCATGGACATTTTTCTTCCGGACTTTATTGTCTCAATTAATGACAGAGGGCATTTTACTTTCAGCATCGAAATTGATATGAAGTGATTGATTCCAAACTGAGATAAGTCCATTTGGCCACCCAGACAGAATTACAATGCTGTAGCATGCGCTCGCGCATGCATTATGCTCCCTAACGGGCCGCATGGACTTATCTCGGTATGGAATCAATCACTTCAAATGACTACACTCAAAGAGTGATTTTTTTGAGATATTGCATGTATTTGTAGAAATTTTCTAAAGTATGTAAAATTGATAATGTGAATTACTAAAATTGCTCTCATTTTCCCGTCATTTACCCAAGACACTTGGGTACCTAAGAGATAAAATTACTTGGATACCCCAAGAGTCTTTGGTACCTAAGGCTTGCAAAACCTTGGGTACCCAAGAGTATAAAATCCTTGTGCCAACCCAAGACCCTTGAGTACTAAACGCAAGACTCTTGGGTACTAAACACAAGGAATCCTTTGGGTTTCTGCAAGAGTATGGGGTTTTTGATTCCCTGGGTGCACCCAAAACTTTTGGTTTGGCATTACATTTTTTTTCTTGGGTCACCCAAGAGTCTTGGGTACCCAAGTATTAAAAATCTATGGGTACCCCAAAAGTCTTGGGTACCTAAATACTGAAAATCCTTGGGTACCCAAGGATTCAAATTACTTGGGTACCCCAGGAGTCTTGCATAAGAAAAGCTGTATTTCATTTTCTAAAACATATTGTTGACAACAAAAAATGAGGTTAATAAAAAGGCCAGGTATAAAAATATTTTTTTTGAAAAAATTGAAAATTTTTGAATCTTCAAAAATCCAGAAATAACTTTTAAGATAATGGTTTAGAGATCACAAAAAACTTCAAATTTTATGAAAATCGGATGAACATTGTAGGATCTACAGGGTTGCAAAAATCAAAAATTCGAATTTTTCAAACTTTGGCGGGCAACTGTGAGCAAATCTCTGACCTGCGAAAAAAATGATTATGCGCGCGTTTAAAAGTTGCGGTAGACGCGCCTAACGCACATAAATTCGAGCTAAAAGTCGTCGCACATGTGTTGACCCTTCCTTGTGAGAGGAAAATGTATGTGTTTGGGAGGAGAATATCTGGAAGGAAAAAGTCCAGGAGGACGTTGTCCTATAACCACTATTATTTTATCAGTCCTCAACCAGCAGTTTACAAGATAAATAGCAATTTTTGTTTTCTAGATGCTGAGCTTAAGCATCTATAGAATAAGCTATGTCCTTCTGTCTGTCCGTCTGTCTGTCTGTCGATGTGTCTTTTTTTGTCGTGCTCCTCAGGTCACAGTTTTGAACTGACTTGGGAAGTATTTTAAATGTAACTCTAGGATTTAACCGATTGTTGCCAAAACGTCTTCTACTGACCCTAGGCACTTCCACTAGTATATAGACTTAAGTGCATTTTGCGCTGCTCGCGCGCAAAAGGCGCGCGCATTTTTAAAAAGTGATCGACTTTCAAAGTGTCCTTATGGGATTTAACATGTGAAAATGAAAAATATCCTGTTTTTTATTTATTTTTGACAAAATCTCAAAATAACTTCAAAATACCAAAAAAAGTTACAAAAAATTGTAATTGCAAGTTTTAAGCAAAAACGTCACAAATACGTGTTTGTCAAGTATGCCTTTCATTCATTCATATCGCCGGTAAAGAGTCATTCTATCGTAAGTCCATACGATTTCTATAGTCATTCTGTCGCAAGTCCCTTCGATTGGTAGCTGCTATCGAGGTCGCTTTCGCGTTCCCCTTTGCATTGGGTGGGGGTGGTATGCCACTGACTTTGAGGAGTGTACATGAATTAATCGGAGAGGCTGAGCATGCTAGTATGTAGTACTAGTGTTAAGCTACGTGTACACAAAATTTGGGCATGGGTACATTCCTTGTTTTTGAGATATGAGCGTCCTATGGTTTAGCATGTGAGATATGCCTAATGTAAAATTTGAGGAGTGTACATGAATTAATCGGGGGGGGGGCTGAGCATGCTAGTATGTGGTACTAGTGTTAAGCTACGTGTACACAAAATTTGGGCATGGGTACATTTCTTGTTTTCGAGATATGAGCGTCCTATGGTTTAGCATGGGAGATATGCCTAATGTGAAATTTTAGGAGTGTACATGAATTAATTGGGGAGGCTGAGCATGCTAGTATGTAGTACTAGTGTTAAGCTACGTGTACACAAAATTTGGACATGGGTACATTCCTTGTTTTCGAGATATGAGCGTCCTCTGGTTTAGCATGGGAGATATGCCTAATGTGAAATTTGAGGAGTGTACATAAATAAATCAGGGAGGCTGAGCATGCTAGTATGTAGTACTAGTGTTAAGCTACGTGTACATAAAATTTGGGCATGGGTACATTCCTTGTTTTCGAGATATGAGCGTCCTATGGTTTAGCATGGGAGATATGCATAATGTGAAATTTGAGGAGTGTACATGAATTAATCGGGGAGGCTGAGCATGCTAGTATGTAGTACTAGTGTTAAGCTACGTGTACACAAATTTTGGGCATGGGTGCATTTCTTGTTTTCGAGATATGAGCGTCCTATGGTTTAGCATGATTATGCCTAATGTGAAATTTGAGGAGTGTACATAAATTAATCTGGAATTCTGAGCATGCTAGTATGTAGTACTAGTGTTAAGCTACGTGTACACAAAATTGAGGCATGGGTACATTCCTTGTTTTTGAGATATGAGCGTCGTTTGGTTTAGCATGGGAGATATGCCTAATGTGAAATTTGAGATGTGTACATGAATTAATCGAGAAGGCTGAGCATGCTAGTATGTAGCACTAGTGTTAAGCTACGTGTACACACAATTTGGGCATGGGTACATTCCTTGTTTTTGAGATATGAGCGTCCTACGGTTTAGCATAGGAGATATGCCTAACGTGAAATTTGAGGAGTGTACATGAATTAATTGGGGAGGCTGAGCATGCTAGTATGTAGTACTAGTGTTAAACTACGTGTACAAAAAATTTGGGCATAGGTACATTCCTTGTTTTCGAGATATGAGCGTCCTATGGTTTAGCATGGGAGATATGCCTAATGTGAAATTTGAGGAGTGTACATGAATTAATCGTGGAGGCTGAGCATGCTAGTATGTGGTACTAGTGTTAAGCTACGTGTACACAAAATTTGGGCATAGGTACATTCCTTGTTTTCGAGATATGAGCGTCCTATGGTTTAGCATGGGAGATATGCCTAATGTGAAATTTTAGGAGTGTACATGAATTAATTGGGGAGGCTGAGCATGCTAGTATGTAGTACTAGTGTTAAGCTACGTGTACACAAAATTTGGACATGGGTACATTCCTTGTTTTCGAGATATGAGCGTCCTCTGGTTTACCATGGGAGATATGCCTAATGTGAAATTTGAGGAGTGTACATAAATAAATCAGGGAGGCTGAGCATGCTAGTATGTAGTACTAGTGTTAAGCTACGTGTACATAAAATTTGGGCATGGGTACATTCCTTGTTTTCGAGATATGAGCGTCCTATGGTTTAGCATGGGAGATATGCATAATGTGAAATTTGAGGAGTGTACATGAATTAATCGGGGAGGCTGAGCATGCTAGTATGTAGTACTAGTGTTAAGCTACGTGTACACAAAATTTGGGCATGGGTGCATTTCTTGTTTTCGAGATATGAGCGTCCTATGGTTTAGCATGATTATGCCTAATGTGAAATTTGAGGAGTGTACATAAATTAATCTGGAATTCTGAGCATGCTAGTATGTAGTACTAGTGTTAAGCTACGTGTACACAAAATTGAGGCATGGGTACATTCCTTGTTTTTGAGATATGAGCGTCGTTTGGTTTAGCATGGGAGATATGCCTAATGTGAAATTTGAGATGTGTACATGAATTAATCGAGAAGGCTGAGCATGCTAGTATGTAGCACTAGTGTTAAGCTACGTGTACACACAATTTGGGCATGGGTACATTCCTTGTTTTTGAGATATGAGCGTCCTACGGTTTAGCATAGGAGATATGCCTAACGTGAAATTTGAGGAGTGTACATGAATTAATTGGGGAGGCTGAGCATGCTAGTATGTAGTACTAGTGTTAAACTACGTGTACAAAAAATTTGGGCATAGGTACATTCCTTGTTTTCGAGATATGAGCGTCCTATGGTTTAGCATGGGAGATATGCCTAATGTGAAATTTGAGGAGTGTACATGAATTAATCGTGGAGGCTGAGCATGCTAGTATGTGGTACTAGTGTTAAGCTACGTGTACACAAAATTTAGGCATAGGTACATTCCTTGTTTTCGAGATATGAGCGTCCTATGGTTTAGCATGGGAGATATGCCTAATGTGAAATTTGAGGAGTGTACATGAATTATTCGGGGAGGCTGAGCATGCTACTATGTGGTACTAGTGTTAAGCTACGTGTACACAAAATTTGGGTATAGGTACATTTCTTGTTTTCGAGATATGAGCGTCCTATGGTTTAGCATGGGAGATATGCCTAATGTGAAATTTGAGGAGTGTACATGAATTAATCGGGAATTCTGAGCATGCAAGTATGTAGTACTAGTGTTAAGCTACGTGTACACAAAATTTGGGCATGGGTACATTTCTTGTTTTTGAGATATGAGCGTCCTATAGTTTAGCATGGGAGATATGCCTAATGTGAAATTTGAGAAGTGTACATGAATTAATCGGGTAGGCTGAGCATGCTAGTATGTAGTACTAGTGTTAGGCTACGTGTTCACAAAATGTAGGCATGGGTACATGCCTTGTTTTTGAGATATGAGCGTCCTATAGTTTAGCATGGGAGATATGCCTAATGTGAAATTTGAGGAGTGTACATGAATTAATCGGGGAAGCTGAGCATGCTAGAATGTAGTACTAGTGTTAAGCTACGTGTACACAAAATTAAGGCATGGGTACATTCCTTGTTTTTGAGATATGAGCGTCCTATAGTTTAGCATGGGAGATATGCCTAATGTGAAATTTGAGAAGTGTACATGAATTAATCGGGTAGGCTGAGCATGCTAGTATGTAGTACTAGTGTTAGGCTACGTGTTTACAAAATGTAGGCATGGGTACATGCCTTGTTTTTGAGATATGAGCGTCCTATAGTTTAGCATGGGAGATATGCCTAATGTGAAATTTGAGGAGTGTACATGAATTAATCGGGGGGGGGCTGAGCATGCTAGTATGTGGTACTAGTGTTAAGCTACGTGTACACAAAATTTGGGCATGGGTACATTTCTTGTTTTCGAGATATGAGCGTCCTATGGTTTAGCATGGGAGATATGCCTAATGTGAAATTTTAGGAGTGTACATGAATTAATTGGGGAGGCTGAGCATGCTAGTATGTAGTACTAGTGTTAAGCTACGTGTACACAAAATTTGGACATGGGTACATTCCTTGTTTTTGAGATATGAGCGTCCTCTGGTTTAGCATGGGAGATATGCCTAATGTGAAATTTGAGGAGTGTACATAAATAAATCAGGGAGGCTGAGCATGCTAGTATGTAGTACTAGTGTTAAGCTACGTGTACATAAAATTTGGGCATGGGTACATTCCTTGTTTTCGAGATATGAGCGTCCTATGGTTTAGCATGGGAGATATGCATAATGTGAAATTTGAGGAGTGTACATGAATTAATCGGGGAGGCTGAGCATGCTAGTATGTAGTACTAGTGTTAAGCTACGTGTACACAAAATTTGGGCATGGGTGCATTTCTTGTTTTCGAGATATGAGCGTCCTATGGTTTAGCATGATTATGCCTAATGTGAAATTTGAGGAGTGTACATAAATTAATCTGGAATTCTGAGCATGCTAGTATGTAGTACTAGTGTTAAGCTACGTGTACACAAAATTCAGGCATGGGTACATTCCTTGTTTTTGAGATATGAGCGTCGTTTGGTTTAGCATGGGAGATATGCCTAATGTGAAATTTGAGATGTGTACATGAATTAATCGAGAAGGCTGAGCATGCTAGTATGTAGTACTAGTGTTAAGCTACGCGTACACACAATTTGGGCATGGGTACATTCCTTGTTTTTGAGATATGAGCGTCCTACGGTTTAGCATAGGAGATATGCCTAACGTGAAATTTGAGGAGTGTACATGAATTAATTGGGGAGGCTGAGCATGCTAGTATGTAGTACTAGTGTTAAACTACGTGTACAAAAAATTTGGGCATGTGTACATTCCTTGTTTTTGAGATATGAGCGTCCTCTGGTTTAGCATGGGAGATATGCCTAATGTGAAATTTGAGGAGTGTACATGAATTAATCGGGGAGGCTGAGCATGCTAGTATGTAGTACTTGTGTTAAGCTACGTGTACACAAAATTTGGGCATGGGTTCATTTCTTGTTTTCGAGATATGAGCGTCCTATGGTTTAGCATGGGAGATATGCATAATGTGAAATTTGAGGAGTGTACATAAATTAATCGGGGAGGCTGAGCATGCTAGTATGTAGTACTAGTGTTAAGCTACGTGTACACAAAAGTTGGGCATGGGTACATTCCTTGTTTTTGAGATATGAGCGTCCTATGGTTCAGCATGATTATGCCTAATGTAAAATTTGAGGAGTGTACATGAATTAATCGGGAATTCTGAGCATGCTAGTATGTTGTACTAGTGTTAAGCTACGTGTACACAAAATTTAGGCATGGGTACATTCCTTGTTTTTGAGATATGAGCGTCGTTTGGTTTAGCATGGGAGATATGCCTAATGTGAAATATGAGGAGTGTACATGAATTAATCGGGAAGGCTGAGCATGCTACTATGTAGTACTAGTGTTAAGCTACGTGTATACACAATTTAGGCATGGGTACATTCCTTGTTTTCGAGATATGAGCGTCCTATGGTTTAGCATGGGAGATATGCCTAACGTGAAATTTGAGGAGTGTACATGAATTAATCGGGGAGGCTGAGCATGGTAGTATGTAGTACTAGTGTTAAACTACGTGTACAAAAAATTTGGGCATGTGTTCATTCCTTGTTTTCGAGATATGAGCGTCCTATGGTTTAGCATGGGAGATATGCCTAATGTGAAATTTGAGGAGTGTACATGAATTAATCGGGGAGGCTGAGCATGCTAGTATGTGGTGCTAGGGTTAAGCTACGTTTTAACAAAATATGGGAATAGGTACATTCCTTGTTTTTGAGATATGAGCGTCCTATGGTTTAGCATGGGAGATATGCCTAATGTGAAATTAAAAGAGTGTACATGAATTAATCGGGAATTCTGAGCATGCAAATATGTAGTACTAGTGTTAAGCTACGTGTACACAAAATTTGGGCATGGGTACATTCCTTGTTTTTGAGATATGAGCGTCCTATGGTTTAGCATGGGAGATATGCCTAATGTGAAATTTGAGGAGTGTACATGATTTAATCGGGTAGGCTAAGCATGCTAGTATGTAGTACTAGTGTTAAGCTACGTGTACACAAAATTTGGGCATGCGTACATTCCTTGTTTTCGAGATATGAGCGTCCTATGGTTTAGCATGGGAGATATGCCTAATGTGAAATTTGAGAAGTGTACATGAATTAATCGGGGAAGCTGAGCATGCTAGTATGTAGTACTAGTGTTAAGCTACGTGTACACACAATTAAGCATGGGTACATTCCTTGTTTTCGAGATATGAGCGTCCTATGGTTTAGCATGGGAGATATGCCTAATGTGAAATTTGAGGAGTTAACATGAATTAATCGGGGAGGCTGAGCATGCTAGTATGTAGTACTAGTGTTAAGCTACGTGTACACAAAATTTGGACATGGGTACATTCTTTGTTTTCGAGATATGAGCGTCCTGTGGTTTAGCATGGGAGATATGCCTAATGTGAAATTTGAGGAGTGTACATAAATAAATCAGGGAGGCTGAGCATGCTAGTATGTAGTACTAGTGTTAAGCTACGTGTACACAAAATTTGGGCATGGGTACATTCTTTGTTTTTGAGATATGAGCGTCCTATGGTTTAGCATGGGAGATATGCATAATGTGAAATTTGAGGAGTGTACATGAATTAATCGGGGAGGCTGAGCATGCTAGTATGTAGTACTAGTGTTAAGCTACGTGTAAACAAAATTTGGGCATGGGTACATTTCTTGTTTTCGAGATATGAGCGTCCTATGGTTTAGCATGATTATGCCTAATGTGAAATTTGAGGAGTGTACATGAATTAATTGGGAATTCTGAGCATGCTAGTATGTAGTACTAGTGTTAAGCTACGTGTACACAAAATTTAGGCATGAGTTTATTCCTTGTTTTTGAGATATGAGCGTCGTTTGGTTTAGCATGGGAAATATGCCTAATGTGAAATTTGAGGAGTGTACATGAATTAATCGGGAAGGCTGAGCATGCTAGTATGTAGTACTAGTGTTAAGCTACGTGTACACACAATTTGGGCATGGGTACATTCCTTGTTTTTGAGATATGAGCGTCCTATGGTTTAGCATGGGAGATATGCCTAACGTGAAATTTGAGGAGTGTTCATAAATTAATCGGGGAGGCTGAGCATGCTAGTATGTAGTACTAGTGTGAAACTACGTGTACACAATATTTGGGCATGGGTACATTCCTTGTTTTTGAGATATGAGCGTCCTATGGTTTAGCATGGGAGATATGCCTAATGTGAAATTTAAGGAGTGTACATGAATTAATCGGAGAGGCTGAGCATGCAAGTATGTAGTACTAGTGTTAAGCTACGTGTACACAAAATTTGGGCATAGGTACATTCCTTGTTTTGGAGATATGAGCGTCCTATGGTTTAGCATGGGAGATATGCCTAATGTGAAATTTGAGGAGTGTACATGAATTAATCAGAGAGGCTGAGCATGCAAGTATGTAGTACTAGTGTTAAGCTACGTGTACACAAAATTTGGGCATGGGTACATTTCTTGTTTTCGAGATATAAGCGTCCTATGGTTTAGCATGGGAGATATGCCTAATGTGAAATTTGAGGAGTGTACATGAATTAATCGGGTAGGCTGAGCATGCTAGTATGTAGTACCAGTGTTAAGCTACGTGTACACAAACTTTAGGCATGGGTACATGCTTTGTTTTCGAGATATAAGCGTCCTATGGTTTAGCATGGGAGATATGCCTAATGTGAAATTTGAGGAGTGTACATGAATTAATCGGGGAGGCTTAGCATGCTAGTATGTAGTACTAGTGATAGGCTACGTGTACACAAAATTCGGGCATGATTACATTCCTTGTTTTCGAGAAATGAGCGTCCTATGGTTTAGCATGGGAGATATGCCTAATGTGAAATTTGAGGAGTGTACATGAATTAATCGGGGAGGCTGAGCATGCTAGTATGTAGTACTAGTGTTAAGCTACGTGTACACAAAATTTGGGCATGGGTCCATTCCTTGTTTTCGAGATATGAGCGTCCTATGGTTTAGCATGGGAGATATGCCTAATGTGAAATTTGAGGAGTGTACATGAATTAATCGGGGAGGCTGAGCATGCTAGTATGTAGTTCTAGTGTTAAGCTACGTGTACACACAATTTGGGCATCGTACATTCCTTGTTTTCGAGATATTTGCTATTTTTGTTTTGTTTTTTGAGGTTGGAAAATATTGGGGGCCCCTGGGGATAAAAATTTTCATTTCGGTTAAAACATAAAGCAGCATAATTGCAACTGGAAATGGTTTTTCCGTCGTCTGACAGTGGTTGAATACCAACTAAAAACAGTTTTTGAGTGTTCAAATAAACCTGACGCGCATACCTGTTACCCTGATGCGAGTGAATCTTTTACTACTACAAAAAGCGTACAAAAATTAGTATTGTGATCTATGGGTTTCCAATTCTACCTTTCAGTTTGTCTACAGTAGCAACCTAAAAATTACACTAACTTTACAACCATGAAACTCGTGAACTCGTAAAATAAAGGGTGTCCCGATTTTTCTGTTCATTTAGGAAGAAAAAACAACATATTGTTTTGTAATGAAGTTCAAAGAAAACTGCAAGACACCCGACGAAATTCGGAAAAATCTACCTGACGGTCGTCGGGTTAAAGTGCAACTCACCCGACAAAAAATTCTGCAATCTACCCGACGTACGTCCAACGTCGGTACAATCCACCCGACGGTCGTCGGCTTAATCTGCAACTGACCGATGATTTTTTAAATTTTCCCCGTGAACTATGTTATTTTAATGTTTTTAAATTATTTTGAATTTTTAAGACTGTTCCTTCATTTAATAGACTAGTTTTAATATGTTTAGTAATGCGCAGTTTCTTTGACTTATTTTAATATAGACTCATCACAGAATACGGATAGAGGACATTTGCTACCCAGTCATTTGATACCAAGAACCAAATCCAGGGCATGTGCTACCCGTGTACGCAAAGAATGAAAACTACACATCGCTGAAAGAAAAGGGTACCAATACATTTTTACTATAAGATGCTGGTCTAAGTAACATAAACTTGTTAGCAAAATACTTTCTTATCATGGCAGCATTGCTAACAATATATTGTTATACAGACGCAGATCTCAGGTTTCATTCCATACTACTTACATAATTTGAAAGTATTTGACTATCTTAGTTTTAGACACAATATTTACAGTTAATCGTACCTAACCGACATGCATTCAGTAATTCATCGAATTGCATTTTATGGTATTTTTAGTAATTAATAAAATTCAATTTAACAGTTCAAACAAAGACAAGGCGACGGTGTTCGTGACTCAGTCAGTTCAGTCACTTTTCCCAGTTGCCAGTTCACGTTCGAGCACCTTCAAAATCTACTTTTGCGGTTGAGTCATTCTATAATTGTTTTGTTACTGTTTTTCGTCCTTTTGTAATTATTGTAGCTTGTCTCCAATGACTTGTTGTTTGGTTCTACCCTTTAAATTTGTTCAGTAAAGTGTTACTTTACTGAACTATTCAGTGAGTCTGTTATAGTTAATCTTTGCCCCAAAGTTCGAAATATTGTAGAGTAAAAAAACCAAAACATCGATTATTTTAGTTTACTTAGCGGGAAGAGTTTATTTATATTATTTTCAAGTTTCTGTAATTATGGTCCCGAAAATTTTCTCATCGATGCTTATTACGGGAGAGATGACCATAGTTGGTGAGCACAAAATACGCTGAACTCGGATTGAATAATAATTTTTTCTTTACTCTCAACGGGAACTACAAGCGGGCCGAAGACCGAAGATATGACCCACAAACCACCCGAAGAGCCGAAGACAGATCTGCAACCTACCCGAAGAACAAATCTGCAAGTGAGCCGAAAACCGAAGAATCGATGCAATCCAGCCGAAGCCCGAAGAATGCAACCTACCCGAAGGCCGAAGACTATTCGGCTGGGCTGCAATCTAGCCGAAGAAGTGCCATACAAGTTGGCCGAAGCCCGACGTTCTTCTACAACCTGGCCGAAGAACTTCGGCACAAGCTACCCGAAGACCTTCGTCTGAAACTGCAACCCACCCGAAGACAATATTTTTTTTAAAATGGTCTGATTATTTGTTGGAGCAGAAAACACGTAAGTTATTATTAGACAATTAGAAAAATCTACAATCCAATTGTAATGCAGTAAATTTTTAAGGCTTTTCACAATGTTTGCATAAGGAAACCAGTTTAAATAGAAAATTGAATTGTTTGCATTAATTAGTGTAAAGATGATTTTTGGGGCATGTGAAATCTTCTCGTTGTTCAACCGTTTGGTCCCTATACTACCTCACAGTACAGTACCAGTTACCAGTTTTTACACTCCAGATCTGGAGTGTAAAAATCAATTTTCTTTCTTGATGTTATCCCCTCATGACACTTTTCCCCAGGACATTATCCCCCTGGACAACTTCCCCCAAAATTGTACCGAGGACATTGTCATCCCAGTATCAAAAATAATTAATCAAAATACGCGAAATTTGTGTATTTATAAATTTTCTCCATAATATGCAAAAATCTGAAGGTAAAGAACAATTTAATTTTACACACATTTCCCTGAACAAAATTTCAGTTCAAAACCATTTACTTGTAAGATGTAAAGGATTATTTTAATCGTTTCTATATCTTTCGTATTCTCCAATTTTATATTTAAATATTGTAGGAATTCAGTATAATATACTGAATTCCATTGAGTACATACTTAAATTTTGTTTTAGTAACAAAAAAAATAGTGCAATACATATATTTCTGCGTGTGAAAGTTTCCCGTAACATATTGGGATTAATATTGTCCATTTTAATTGTTTACTTCAGTCCCTAACGCAGTCCAATTTTTACCTTATACATGCATAAGCTACTAAAAACGAATTTTTGTTAAACATTATTGTAGATTCCATGTTAATGCTTAATTAAGCATTGTTTGCATTTTAGTCAGACTACAAGAGTTTTGCAATATTACTGACGTGACAATCCCTGCCTTTAACTAATAAATAGTTGTGTAGTCTTTACTTCACAACAAAATTGGAAAAGGAGAATATTGGTACTTCAGCTTACCATTTTTGCATATTATAGAGAAAATGTATGAATAAAGAATGTTTTCTGTGAAGGAATGCTCGCCTATTTTAGTTATTCGTTTTAGATGCTAGGAGGAACATGCCCTCGGTACCATTTGGGAGGAAAATGTCCTGGGGGAGACTGCCTGGGGGGATGTCCAGTCTCCAAAGAAAAAGAAAATTTCCTAAAACCGTAATTTTACTGTAGGCAAATAATACCTTGCACAAGTATTTTAAAAATGAATGGAGTTAATAAGGCCATCCTATCGCAAAAAATAATGGTGTTTGGAATTCGCCGTTTTTCGCAGTTCACTAATGATATATTATAAGCGCTAGTAATTTTATAAGTATATGAAGCTTGTAATAACTGCTGGGTCAGCAATGCCTCCCAAGTGCCTCGAAAAGCTTTCTTTCCAAATAACTCCCGCTGTCCCACAGATCTATATGAGCCCTAAGGATTTAATTACACGAAGAGGAGTTTGCTGTTTTATACTCTGCATTCTATTAAGTCTCGGGTGGAAGAAAAAGTTTGGCGTAACTTCATCACGAGTAATTAGAAGTCTTACGGTATGTGTTAGTAACTATATGCCAGCAATTAAATTTTTGTGTACTTCAACGAATGACAGTTCTAGATGTTTACAATGGTGAAGTCATTTCATTTTATACTCCAGATCAGGGTCCTGTACTGTACTGTGAGGTAGTATAGGGACCAAACGGTTAAACAACGAGAAGATTTCACATGCCCCAAAAATCATCTTTACACTAATTAATGCAAACAATTCAATTTTCTATTTAAACTGGTTTCCTTATGCAAACATTGTGAAAAGCCTTAAAAATTTACTGCATTACAATTGGATTGTAGATTTTTCTAATTGTCTAATAATAACTTACCTACGTGTTTTCTGCTCCAACAAATAATCAGACCATTTTAAAAAAATATTGTCTTCGGGTGGGTTGCAGTTTCAGACGAAGGTCTTCGGGTAGCTTGTGCCGAAGTTCTTCGGCCAGGTTGCAGAAGAACGTCGGGCTTCGGCCCACTTGCATGGCACTTCTTCGGCTAGATTGCAGCCCAGCCGAAGAGTCTTCGGTCTTCGGGTAGGTTGCATTCTTCGGGCTTCGGCTGACCTGCACCGGTTCTTAGGTCTTCGGCTCACTTGCAGATTTCTTCTTTGGGTAGATTGCAGTTCTGTCTTCGGCTCTTCGGGCAGCTTGTGGGTCATATCTTCGGTCTTCGGCCCGCTTGCAGTTCCCGTCTCTCACAAGGTGTAATAATAATATTTTTTGACCAATAGCTTTGCCCAAAGCTTCTTTTGATTTAAATTATTAATGGGTTAAAGGTTACTGTAAATATAATAATTCGATTTTAAAGGCGTAGGCGCAATCCTAGCTTACAATCCTATTTTGTTTTTTACTTCCTGTAGAGCCTGCTGTAATTACATGACGTGACTTTAAACACGTGTGACCTTGATTCACCTGACCGATGTGCTCAAAGTCAATTCAATAGCAATAAAACAAATTCCGAAAATATTTTGACAGTTCATTTGGTAAAAGACAATCTTGAAGTAGAGGATACGTGCAGTAACATACTGTAGGGGCAACCGAGAGTGAGGTCTGGCAAGGATGCATTCTCCATTTTTGTACCACCAGAAGGTCCCTTCGCTACAACCTTGGTACTTTGGTAGGACCTGCTTGCTATTGGCTGCTTCACATATTTTAAATCATGCTAAGCGGGTAACAGAAACAGTATGTACATACAATGAAAATGCCATATACCCATTAACTGTATTGGAAATGCATTGGAATATTTGATTTTTATTAGTTTCTTGTTTGTTTTGGGTAACAAAAATTGTAAACATGCTAATAGTGAATTAGTGTTTCAACACAGTTAAATATTTAACTGTGAGTTCAATCCGATTGAGTTAGTGTGGGCCTCAGTCAAGAGAGAAATTGGCAAAAAGAATCGAACTGGGGGTACTGCAAACGTATTTGAAATTTCCAAAGTTGTCATAAATGACGTTAAACCTGAACTTTGGAATTCCTGTGTCGATCACGCTATTAAAGTAGAGGAATCCATGTGGAAACGGGATCAACTTGTGTATGATCACTTACTAGGCACAAACCAACGTTTAGTAATAGTAAGAAAAGGGAGAAAAGGAAGGGAAGATAATGACAGCAGTAGCAGTGATTCTAGTTCTTCTGATTCAGATGAAAGCGATGCAGAGATGAGCGAATAATATAATTTAAATATTTAACTGTGTTGAAACACTAATTCACTATTTGCATGTTTACAATTTTTGTTACCCAAAACAAACAAGAAACTAATAAAAATCAAATATTCCAATGCATTTCCAATACAGTTAATGGGTATATGGCATTTTCATTGTATGTACATACTGTTTCTGTTACCCGCTTAGCATGATTTAAAATATGTGAAGCAGCCAATAGCAAGCAGGTCCCACCAAAGTACCAAGGTTGTAGCGAAGGGACCTTCTGGTGGTACAATAATGGAGAATGCATCCTTGCCAGACCTCACTCTCGGTTGTCTCTACAGTAACTTTGCTGGACTACGTTCTTGCAATTTGCAAAGATTCAACAGTAGGTGATCAGAATATGAGCGCGAGCGTCAAGGCTGGTAACTTATTTGTTTAAAGCAATAATTTGTAGTAAAATTTTAATTTTTTTACGATTAGTAATTTGGTGTTATTTTGATGCCATGTTTGACGTTAAGTATGTATTTTATTTCAATCCTTTAACTTCGTCTTTAAAGAACCAAAATCACCTATATCCATTTTTAGCTAAAAACAATAACAATATCAATCACCTACAAAAATGTTCAAATAAGACTTGAGAGCATTTAAATAGAGGACTTTTCATAATCATGGAATTATAACATTTAAGACCTTTCCAAAAACATGTAAATAGAAGATTTTGCATTTTTTAAAAACATGAAATCAAAACATTTTACACTTTTCAAAACATATACCTAATTAGAACATTTTACACTTCTCAAAAAACATATAAATTTATAGAACATTTTACACTTCTCAAAAAACATATAAATAGAACATTTTACACTTTTCTAAACCAATTAAATAAAACATTTTACACTTTTCAAAAACATGTAAATAGAACATTTTACACTTTTCCTAAACTCCTAATAAATATTTAACGCATGTTTCTTATGTTGTTTTTATGACATAGCTCATTCTGGGAGCTGCAAGACACTCGACGGCCGACGAAATTCAGGCCAATTTACCCGACACTCGTTGGATGAAAGTGCAACTCACCCGAAAAAAAATTCTGAAACTAACACGACGGCCGACGATTTTCTGCGACCAACCCGACGCCCGAATTCTGCAACTCACTCGACACCTGAATTTTCATCGGGTTAGCTGCAACCTAGCCGACGAAAATTTCTGCAACTGACCCGACACCCGAATTTTATCGCTGAAAAAACTAACTAAAAAATTTTATCAATATTTTTCTAGCAGCATATAAAGATATGCAGATCTATGGGCTTGTTCTATTCTACCTAATTTGCATGTATGTATGTATGTGTGTATTGAGATATTCAACCATTAGCGGTTACAATCTCACACAATACAGTATTGCTATTTGATTTGGGATAGTGTCGACAAGTACATACTTGCTACGTTAATCCCACATCGCAATTCTTAACTTAATTTGCATGTAATTCACTATTCACTGTCTAAGTTTCAGACACAATATTCATTTCATAGTCAGTCGTCTAACTATAAAAGTCTTAAGCAAGTAGGTGCGTGCGAACAAACATTCAGTAATTCATTGACATGCATTTTATGATAAACAGTTCAGCAGTACTCAACTCATTAATTAACGACGTTTAATGCAAACGTTTTCAACAAAAAAGAAGCGACGGTCTTAGTGATTCGGTCAGTCACTTTAGCAAAGATGCCAGTTCACATTCATGCATCCTCAAAATCTACTTTAACTGTGGTTATGACAATGACTTCCCAGTTTGATTTATACTTTCACGTGGAAGCAGAATGACTAGATACTGTCAGTATTATGTATTCATTTTGTTGGGTTTAAAAATACTCTATATTTTTATTCTTACCGAGTTTTGTCCTTAACGTAATTATTAAAGCTTCTCTGCGATGATTTGTTGTCCAGGTCTAACATGTAAAATACAATCAGTCTTAATATGTAGGGTATAGCAATTACAACTTTTAAGTATAACTAACGAAATACATACACATTTTTAAGTAGAATGAAATAAAACCATGGGTCTGCATCTTTATATCCTGTTAGCAAAATATTTATGACATTTTTTAGTAACTTTTTTTACCGATGAAAATTCGGATGTCGGGCCAGTTGCAAAAACTTTCGTCTGCTAGATTTCAGTCCACCTAATGATAATTGGGGTGTTGGGTCAGTTGCATATATTGCAGAATTCAGGCGTAAGGTAGGTTGCAGAAAATCGTCGGCCGTCGAGTAGATTGCAGAATTTTTTGTTGGGTGAGTTGTAATTTTACCCGACGACGGTCTGGTAGATTGGCCTGATTTTCGTCAGCCGTCGGTTATCTTGCAGTTTCCTCGTTTTGTGCGAAATTGCATTCTTCTTCACTGCTGTTTTTGGCATTTCAAATGCAAAGAAGCTGTGCGTCTTGTGTTGTGTTTTGTTAACAATTTTTAGTAAATATTTTGATTCTGAGATCACAATTTACATTTTTTACAATGTATTATATGGTCTTGTTTTTTGCTGTCTGATTGTGATGGGTACTGTAATTGTGTACAATCCAGTTTTACTACTTTGTCGTTGTGATTGTGGTTTTAAAATCGTAAACGAAATAACTATTGTGATTTGTGAACAAAATACAGCAGTAGTGCGTCCTGTAAATTGTAAATGTTTTATCGTAACAATAATTTCCGTTTTTTTTCAATATTTTAGTTTGACCCATTACCACACAATGAACTCTAACTCAAATCAAGTTTCAAAACGTCTTAAGACGGAAACCAGCTTCGAAGTTCAGACAGAAAGTAGCCCCATGGAGGTGGATGATGCAGCTTCACATGGATCTCAAGTGACCATCTCTAAAGATGGTGTTAGTACTCTCCCAAATATATTTACGGACGATGTGAGTGATTTTTATTTTTTAATAAAATAGGAAATCAGGACTCTATTTTAAAGTTATTCAGTGAAAAGCAAGAAAGACTGAATACGTTTTTTTATATAACATTAAATTGCATAAAGTTTATATGTGTAAATAATTTTTACAACCAACTTTTCAGATCCTTCCTGGTATATTGGACAATCTTGATATTCTCACAACTACGGATTTGCTCAGATTCCGCCTAGTGAGTCGATGCTGGAGAGATGCAGCCACATCGGTCCTTCTTAAACGAAATCTGTGTCGAATAAGTCTGTACTTCAATAAAGTACATTATAATCATCATGGCTACGCATTTGGTTGTTCTGAATTTGAAGAAAATGCATGTCGCTGTCGTGAAAGCCTGACAATTCCCCCAGCTGACTACAAATATTTTAGTTTGTACAAGAGCAGTCTCTTTCTCTCTGATCTAAATGAGCTAATTTATAACTCTCCAAAATTCCCGTGCAAAAGGTTTCGCTTTGATACGATGACTTTGTTTGGCTTTGGAACTTTAAGTCCACCAACAGAATTGAACGATGCAAATCAGAATCAACAGGATTTATTCCGCTTCTTTTCTCTGCATGGCAAGAACATTGAGGAAATGCAGTTGGGCGGCCAAATTTCGAAAACAGCATTAAACAAACTGCTGTATGTCCACATGCCTCATTTAAAGTGCTTACATCTTGGCGAATATTCATTCAGAGAGGAGGATACGGACGAAAAAAACATGTCAGTATTTTTCCCGCCACCCTTAACCCTGGAAATAAAAGAAATTGTTTGGAAATATGACAAAAAAAGAAGTGCTTTTAAAACATATGCTTTTGAAAAAGAGCTCATCAGTGTTTGTCCAAACTTGAGTTCTATTGAAAACGTGGATGTAGAAGGACTTGATTTTTTGCTTCAAATTGAAAAATCTCACCTCATTCAAGATTTAGTATTGTATCCTGACGAGGATGATCAAATATTGCCAGTGCTCCAATTTTCAAAACTTCTTATGGGTTTTGATTTGAAGGGATTTCGACGTCTTATTAAACTGAAAAGACTAGACGCAGAGTTTGATGAATATAAGGAAGAGCTTGCTGTTCTCATTAAGGCTCTCAGTATAATTTTGAGTGCAAGCAAAAACACATTAAAAGATCTAGATTTTTGGATAACTCCGTTAGAATTCCTGGGCAACCTATTTATTCCTCCGCTTCCGCGTTTAGAATCTCTGAGTTTACGCAACTTCGAAAGTGATGAAGAAGCATTATTTAATATCAAAGTTCATTTCCGTGGCGATGTCATAGGTGAGGCAATTCGAGCTGGTCAAATAGCTGCTGATGAATCGATTCATGGAGTGAATGCTCTAGCTTCAAAAAATCACCCAGTGAGCTCCAATATTCCAGCTCAGTATTTCCCCCGGCTCCGCAAAGTGAAGATAGAGGTGGACGAGATGAAAAATAAATTCTCTCAGAAACTGATGGGATTTTTTTCCGTAGAACATCTTGAGCCAAGCAGCAGCGTGATAACTACCCCTAGTGACACTCTCATATCAGTGACCACATTGATCTGGAAAACAAGTCTTGAACACCC
Organism: Dicyrtomina minuta; assembly: GCA_949802685.1. Lineage (NCBI taxonomy): Eukaryota > Metazoa > Arthropoda > Collembola > Symphypleona > Dicyrtomidae > Dicyrtomina > Dicyrtomina minuta. The sequence goes on along the minus strand of OX461810.1, from coordinate 2,455,875 downwards.
TCCGTATGACAACGTTAACATGTCAAAGTTATTCCCGAATGTCAAAAACTTGAAGATTGTCTGTTCGAATACGGGCAACTTCCCAAACTGGGTCTGGACATTTCCGAAATTAGAGAGTTGTGAAATATCCGGACTACCTCAAAATCAGGGAAACACAAAGATCGTTGACAGTTTCTTCACAGGGTTTTCTCAAGAGTTCTGTGCATCATTTAAAGTTGACGATGCCATTACTAAATCAGAGGCACATTCCGCGAAAGCTTTTGAACGGACTCGGCCATACGTTGGAAGCTGCACAAGTAAGCACATTGTTCCCTGACCTATTTTGTAATAAACACAAAATTTTCTTGCTGGCATATTGTCAAAACTGTCATTGAATTGGACAAAGTCAAATAAGCTGACATACTGTTTTCTATATTGCAGACTTGAAGGAATTGAGAATCCAATTCAGGGAAAAATTGAACTCAAAGTTTGCTTCTAAACTAACAGCTGTGTACGGATTTCAGGACGTAATTCACCGGACAAAAATTTTATTTTGTTTCAATGCGCTTTTATTCACCGAGGAAGAAATACGAGGTTACTTTTTTTGCAATGTAGATTACTAAGATTACATACTAAAATTTTATGTTGTTTAGTAAGTTGGTGTTGGGGTGAATAACACTTTCAAGATATTATGGGATCCTGTCAACATCAGGACTACAAAGTTTAAATTGTTTCAGGCCAAAAATTAGACTTTCTGCCAGAGTGGGATTTGGGAGCTGGTCCACTTTGGTCAAAAGTCATCGTCGAAAGACAATATCCCATAATATCTCAAAAGTGTTAATTAATTGCCGCAACTCACGGTCGCGATAAAGAAATACATTATTCTGGCTATAATTCTATGATAATAATCCTATCGGTAGTCTCATTGATTAGTTACGCTAAATAAATTAATATTTTGAATTAGGTAAAGCTGGAATATTCTTAAATAAAATATTTAAAATGAAATTAATTTCAGAACAATCTCAGTATCTGGAATCTGTTGCTGCCTACGTCGAAATTAGGGAGTGCTACGACTGCCTATTTAGTCAGTTTGTGGTTTGAAAACAAAATTATCTCGTCAAGTAATTAAAAACAATGTAGCGCCTTTAATTGTATGTAATTGTTATTTTATTTTTTTCAAAATGCAAGATGCATCATGCATAGTATATAGTAGTATTCGGCTGTTTTTTGTAATTTTGTATACTGCACTGCAGTAATTTTTCTAATTATTACTGAGATGAAGTAAATCGTTGCGTAGTTAAATAAAATAATTAAGTACAGAACTTTATTTAACTGTAGAACGAATAACTGTATCCTGAGGAGAATGAAGGAAATACATACATTTATCTGACACTAAACTGCAGCAGCCACAACAACAATAATTACTATACTTACAGTTTTATTGTTTGTAGCAATAAAGTTACAACATCTGTAAACTTTATACTTTATAGAATTGAGAGATCACTGTCAGCTGTAGAGGAAATATGTGTCCTATTATTTACTTGTATATAACGTGACTTATGTATTGTTGCAATACTTACACAATAAAAACAGTTAAAATGTTCGCCCTTGTCATTGTCTAATTAAACGCAATTTGTTTTTTATTTAGAATCAAGATTATTACACGTAAAACTGTACACACCAAAATTTCAAAAGCTTTTCACATTTTCTCTTCCAGAGCATTTCCTTCATTTTCTTCAGCTCGAAATTTCGAAAGAAGTCGATGATGACGCAAAGCTACAGCTTGAGAATTTCCAGGTTCCAGCTTTAAAGAGTTGTCTACGGATTGTTTGAGCTCCTCCTCCAGCTTGTTTAGCTTGCAGCTGTTCCAGAGTCCTTTTGCATCTCTTTTGTAAGAAGATTCTCGAAGGGAAACAAAATAAAAGCAGTCATAAATACGTTGCACAAGTATTTATTTGTCTTATTGGTAAATTATCAACAGAACAGTTTCCCATTCAGCATTGGTAGCTTTTTCCGCTTAACTATTTGAAATTTTGAAATAATTACTTCACACGCCATGTGTATTTCTACCAGTCCCAAGAAAGTTGCTGCAAGATTCGGGTGCATTTTGATTGAACAACTGACGTCCTTTCTTCTCCTCGTCAGCCGGGTACACTGTGTTGTTTTTAAGTAGGATCAAGTAGGATGTAGACTCCAGTATTGTGGCTGAAAGAAAATTATGATACAATATATCGTGTGTGAAGAACCAAAATGACCCATATCTAATTTAAGCCAGAATCATAATGAGGTATATGTCATAAAAACAAAATTAGAAAAATGCGTAAAATGTTAATTAGGAGTTTTTGAAAAACGTAACAAATTCTCTATTTTCATGTTTTAAAACAATGGTATATGCCGTATTTACATGTTTTTGAAAAGGCACAAAATGTTCTAATTCAATGTTTTTGAAAAGGTGTAAAATTTTCTAATTCCATGTCTTTAAAAAGTGTAAAATGTTCTATTTACATATTTTTAAAAAGTGTAAAATGTTCTGATTCCATGTTTTTGAAAAGTGCTTAATGTTCTATTTAAATGATTTCAAGACATGTTTTACAATTTTTGTGATAGTGGATATTTGTTTTAGCTAAAAATAGATATGGGTCATTTTGATTCTTAAAAAACGATATCAAAAAGAAATTAAAATAATTCCAGAATAATTTATTGAATTCGACAATATTTTTACTCGTTCATTGTACTCACCATCTCACACAGCATTATGATACTCTCCTCCTCTCAAGAACGCGTTCCCATCCTGATTCATCTCTTCAACTTCATTCTTCAAAACCTGAGAAAATTCAAGACGCTGACGTTCTCCAAAACTGACATTTGGAACAGCGGCGTCGAAGAAAAGGACACATCCAACTCAGTTAGCTCGATAATGAAAAGAATCTTCGAATGTATTAACAATAAGCAAATACAACTTAGTATCGCCCTTATATTAGTTTTGGAATATTTATAAAAAAATCAATCTCAGTAATATTATATAATTTCGTTTTCGTACCGTGTGGGACTCTTGGAGGACATTTGACTTTAATAGAACTTAAATGTTTCCAGTAATTCCAGTCGACGTCGCTCCTCTGTATGTAGAGTCAATGGAAGATCATGTGTCGACCCGTCCTTCTTCACCTCAGCAAATTTAATTTAATGCATCCAGATTTGAACCCTTTTTTTTAGGAGCTGTGCCATTTCCATCTCGCAGCACCTGTACGGAAACAAATGGAATCCCAGTTTACGGCTAATAATTTAATATAACTAATTAATTAATCATCCAATAATAAACTCATGATAAAAAATCTCATATATCGTCTGTGAAGAACCAAAATGACCCATATCCTTTTTGAGCATATTAAAAAATGCACAATCTATAAAAATTTATAAACTATTATTATGTATGATGTTGAAAGCGTGTAAACAGAACATTTTGTGTTTTTCAATAACTTGTAAATATTATGTAATAATAGAACATTGAGCACTTTCCAAAAACATATAATTAGAACAATTTGCACTTTTCAAAACACGTAAACTAAAACACTTTGCACTTTTAAAAAATATGTAAATGCAACATTTTGCAATTTTCTAAACCACGCAATAGGAACAATTTGAACTTTTCAAACATGTCAATAGAACTTTGAGCATTTTTGGAAAAAAAAATGTGATGTAAATAGAACATTTTGCACCTTCCAACAATAAGTCAAATTTAACATTCTACGCATGCCTAGGTACCATTTCGTCTTTTTCGCCATAGTTTATTTTGATTCAAGCTGAAAGTAGATGTGGGTCACTTTGATTCTTCACATACGATATATTTGAAATAACTAAAAATTTCTTACAAGTATTTTTTGAACCTCGCCATCCTCAGTGATTGGGTGTATTATCTGTATTCGGGAACAACGTGTGGAAGGCGGGAGGAAGTAGACCTTATGCCTTCGAGAATGGGAGCAGTGAAAACCAGAGAATTAGCAGTGCTAATTTAGCACCATCTTCCAGCCCCTGCTTCAGCTTGTGGTACTTCTCGTACGTACAACACATCGTCAAAATCTGCATAGTTCTCAACGGAATAGTTAATATAATTCTTCATCGTCTACAATAGATCTTCAAGATACGTATAGGCAGCACGCTTAGAAAAATATGGGTGAATTTACTACTTCACTGCTAATTTGTAACTGCGTTTACTGTTACTCCTACATCCACAGTGAATCATGTTAACCACGCTCAACAGGACTCTGGTTAGTGATTTGATAATCCTGTTATACTAGGCTTACTAAAATCCCTATTAGATGTTTAATCACCTAACAGCTAATCCTGTTGAATGATTTTATTGGTTGAAAAATAACACCAAAAGTTGGATTCGAACTATCAACCTTCGTCAGAGATGCCTTTTAGCCTTAACCACTGGGCTGACGCTACACATTTAGTAATGGCAACTAGTTTAGTATACAGTGACTTAAATACCTTAACAGGTTTAATGTATATTTCAACAAAGTTCCTGTTGGGTTTTGAAACACCAGCGCTGTTACACTTAGCAACAGCGTTGTTACACGAACTAACCATTTCCCTACTCTCAAATATTTTAAAATGGACTAATAAACTATTAAAACATACATATATGAGTACATACACACAGGGTTATTACTCATAAAGTATGTTTCAACTGCGTACTAATACTAGTATATTTATAATTTTAGTTTAAATTATATTGTAAATCCGAGTCATGTATAAAACTGTGATTCACTCAGTGTTACAGAATATATCTTTTTTGATTTTCGCGTGAGAATAAGAAATGCCAATGCATGCATATTTTAGTTATGAAAGTATTTTATAATATATTGTATGCCTATATGAACTAAAGAAAAACATGTAAATTTTTTTTGTACTAAAAAATGCAGTATTACAAAATGTGAACGTTAATGACAACTACTGACTATACAGTATACTATATAGTCTATACTGAACATAATGAAAACTAAAGGATTGTCACAAGAAATATTAACCATTTTTGTTATCGACTTTTGGTTGTGTAGGATCAAGTCAATCTCGAGTTTCTATAGGCCCATCTTTATAACTCAGAAATCTTGCCAGTATGTAGCTGTCACTGTCACAAGGGTGGAGTGCATCTTTTTTCATACTTGCAATGGGATTTTAATGTAGGTAGATACCTACGTATTGTGACAGGGCCTAATAAATACATCGTTAGGCCTTGATGAACAGCAAGTACGCCTGATTGTGGTTGTGGGTGGTCTTGCTTAAATTTGGCATTTGAAATTTGGCCATGAACCACCATCCAACTTATTTGCTACAGTAAGAGCCCGCATCGACTTCCTTACTAAAAGTCCTGTCTTGACTATGGGTCCATCATCTAGTTGCTTTAAAAACATATTTTAAGTGAAGAGTCCAAATGGCCATATCCAATTGAAGCTAAAGTCAAAATGTGCTATGTCATAAAAACACTAAATAAAAACGATGCGTGAGATGTTAATTTATTGATTTTGAAAATTGTAAATGTTCTATTTACATACTTTTTGAAACGTGCAAAATGTTCTATCCACATGATTTTTGAAACGAGCAAAATGTCGTATTTACTTGTTTTTGAAACGTGCAAAATGTTCTATTTACTTGTTTTTGAAACGTGCAAAATTTTCTATTTACTTGTTTTTGAAACGTGCAAAATGTTCTATCCACATGAGTTTTGAAACGAGCAAAATGCTATATTTACTTGTTTTTGAAGCGTGCCAAATGTTCTATTCACGTGCTTTTGAAAAGCGCAAAATGTTGTATTCACGTGCTTTTGAAACGTTCAAAATGTTTTACCTACCTATGTACATGCTTTTAGGAAGTTAAAAATGTTCTATTTAAACACTATCAAGATCACAAAATATTTCAATATTTTTGTAGATACAGAGAAATCCAACTATAAGGGACGCCGCCGGACCGGAGAAATCCGTCCCTTATAGCGGGATTCCCTTTTAACCGTTTAAGGGATTTCCCTTATAAGTAAACACAACACATGATTTTAATTTGGAATTTTTATTTTTAGTCAAAACGTTGTCAATAGATATACAATTTTGTTAAATAGATACAAATTTTTTATGTTATTTAAAATAGTCAGTTATGGAGATAGTTTTCTGTCTTGCCTAATTCAACTTATTACACTTGAACTAATTCCAGTTTCTTTAATTACATATGTCTGCTTATGGGTTTTTAACTTTTTCAAAATTTGATATTTTTGTTCTGTGGTAAATGAGCTTCTTTTCCTTTTTGTCTCCATTGTAAACTGAAGGAAGCAGTAAAGTTTACGTTGACTGTGGAGTCACTACCAACAAAAGCCGTGTAATCTATAAATACGATGACCTACTCACATTTAAAATATTGTAAATATTCAGATAAGACAATTGCAGTGTAGTTGTAAAGTATAGTAGTGCTCCACTTGTTCTGCTTGGTTCAGTCTTATTATTTATTTTTATCATTTTTCTTGAAAATTCCCTTATAAGTGGACAAAAAAACCAAAAAATGGTCTAAAATTTGTCCCTTATACTCGGGTTTTCCCTTATATCAGTTCCCTTACATCCGGATATTTTTAACATTGAAACATAGGCTGGCCAACTAAATATTTTAAATCTGTCCCTTTAAGCAGGATTTCCCTTTTATCCGGATCCCTTATAGACGGATTTCTCTGTAGTGAATTTTGTTTTTATCTAAAAATAGAGATGGATCATTTTGATTTTGGTTCTTCACCGACGATATGCATTAAAAATATACAGCAAAATTCTTACTTAAAATAATTGAATAACATTGCTAATAAAAATATATGTATTTTTTGCACTAGTTTTCTTGTAATGTTCACTGACAAAAACTTTAAAAACAAAAAGTATTTTTTTGTAGTTGGTATATTTAAAAGCTGTAAATTAATGCCAGTAGAGAATTTGATGCGAAAGTAAAATGTGTAGATAGATGGTACGTCAACAACTTGATGCTAAACTAACATCCTTTTTCACTTTTATCTCATTGCGTTGCACGCTGCCAACGAACAAAAATGCTATGGGGTCGTCCATAAAAGAAGTCATTATGTAGTTTAACCAACAAGTCATCTTGAAAATGTTTGGCATTTCTTGTTATCAGTAAATCATTAATTATGCATTAAAGACAGGGGGATGGGGGGAGTTCGTATTACTATTACTAAGAATTGGGGCATTGCATGACGTGGTTTATGCACGGTCCCATTTTAATTGTGATTGTTGTGATGGTACTATGCGGATAAGGCTGGCTGTTCACTCTTGAATTGACTTTTGACGTCTATCTAAAGTAAGTAGGTGCTTGTAATTGTAACTTGTTGGTCAAACCGGTTCTTTGCTCTTTTTTTCCCATGCAGAAACATTCGATATCAACTTTATACTATGTAGGTAGGTAGGTACTTTGCTTGCTTACGTATAAAAAAGTGTACTTTCCTTGTGTTCCATTTTATCGTGCATTGTAAGCCGAATGCCTTGCAGCTGTGTCAATGATATGCACACTTTCAATTTTCCTTATTTTCTTTTTCGACAGTGCAGTGAACAACTAGTGTGTAGTATATAGTGGTCTGTTCTCGTTTGCTTCGTAGCTTTAGTTCAAAATTGTTTTTATTTAATGTGCAAATTTCCAAGTAGCAAATTATTAAACTGTAAGTACTAAAAATAAACTAACGAAAAATTGTATAAAATTTTATATTTGAATAAATTAAAAAAACTTGACTGCATTTTTTGGCTGGTAAAAAAATGCGGAATGAAGAGGATGTTGAGAGCAGAGTGGTATGCTGCTGCACTGCACGATCCTGGTCATTAGTTATTGGCTGGCTACAAACCGTAAGCACATTTTATAATTATTTATTAATCATACTTTAATTTAAGTACATTTTTGGTGTGTGTTTTTTACTGAGGGGTGCTTCATAAATGATGTCACAGGAATTATTAAGTTGGTAATTAAATAGAATTATAGCCAAAGTTGCAAATAACGGGTTTGCTCAAGTGCATAATACTGTGTTACGTGCCTGGTAATTTATTACAAGCAACCAAGTTTAAATATAAATCGTGTGAATTTTGTTTGCATTTTTCAGATTTTCAGTGGAATCACAATTCTTGTTTACCTTGGAATTGTTATTTCAATTATTGCAACGAGTAAAACTTACGAGGATGGAGCTTTACGTACTTAACTTTTTTTTTTTAATATTTGCAATATTATGATATCAGAGATAACTAATCATAACATTAGTTAATTAGTTTATTTTTGAATGTTTAAATTCTACTAATTATTTATACTTTATTTTAATATAGTCATAAACTTTGTGTTTACTTTTATTTTCAGCTATCGTTATCCTAGGAGTAATTTTAGTATCATTTTCCATTGAACTTGCTGCCGGAATTTTACTTATTTTGGGTGTAAACCAGGTAAAATTTTTTACTCTATATTTAACTTATGGGATTTTGAAAATGTCTAAATGTTGTAGTTTTGCAAGTTAAGTTTAAAAATTTTTGCAAAATGACGCTAGTTGCCTTGTTGGGAACACTTTGTTATTTGAATTTATTTATTTTAACCCTTGCTGTTTTTTATTTTATATTCGTGCTGATCAGTTACTTGAAGAATGATTTTTATAATGTAATAATTTTTTTTGTAATTGTAGCAAAGCATTCAAAAAATCAAATTTTGGTACGTAATTCAAGTGGCAATTCTGGCGCTGACCTTCCTTGCAGTGGTTCTGTGTATACTTGGGGGTGGACTTAAGGAAATGGGTCACGAAATTTTGGTGATTCTTGTTACAGTTTTTTGCATTTGGGTTGTGAATATACATCGAAGGGAATTAATTGATGCGACTCCAATCGGATTTAAAGCTTAATTTCTGTCTGTTGCGGAAATTAAGAAGAAGATTTACAAAAAATCATGAGGAGTTATGATGTCATTTCAAAATTTTATTCTCTATTCAATGTAAACTATTTTGTACGTAAATTATGTAATAAATTAATGCGTTGAAGTACCGTTTATCTTCTAATGGGCTATCAGAAGGTTTTAAATTTCAAGTTTTATTTGTAGTATTGTATTTCTGCCTTTTTTAGAGTACCCCGGTAGCATAGTGGTTAATGACGTTAAGATTGATGGATCAAATCCGAGGTTCGATTCTCGGAAGGGGATTTTTTATTTTCTGCATGTTTGCAAATATTTCTGTTTTATTTGAACATTATGTAACTCAATAATATCACATAGGCTGTGAGGCACTTTCCCTTAGTCTTTTTGTATTTAATTCGGCATGAAATCTAAAAACAATACATTTGCAAACCCAATCACAAGCCATTTGAGAGAAGTACCCGTGCTCGCGATTTTTGATGTGCACTGAAACTCAAATAGTAGTTATAATTAGTGCTTCAAGATAATCACTGCTATTTGTATTTACATTGTTAGTGCACTTACCTTATTAAAATTCAATGCTCTCAGATTTTATGAGACAGTTTTGCTTCTTACCTATTTAAATTTACTACTCTTGATGCTTTGCACATTCGTCCGCTTAACAGGGTCGGACGAAGGAACTGCTTTAAGGCAGCAATTTTTTTCCATACAAAAACCCCTATTTTGATTTTATTGATGGTTTTCTTTGGTTAAGCAAAATTTTGTATTCACATAATTCAGAAAAGTTCAAAATGTTATTTTTACTTGATTCAAAAATGTGCGAAATGTTCCACTTACATGTTTTGACAAAAGTGGAAAATGTTTATTTACATGTTTTTGCAATGTACAAAAATATTTATTTGCATGGTTTTGAAATGTGCAAAAACATGTATTCACAAGTTTTTAAAATGTGTAAAAATATTTATTTGCATGCTTTTGAAATATGAAAAATATTTATTTGCATGTTTTTGAAAAGTGCAAAAATATGTATTTATATGTTTTCGAAAAGTCAAAATGTTCTCTTTACATAGATTCTAAAAAGTATTGAATGTTTTATTTTTACGTTTTTGAAAAGTCAAAATATTTTATTGACATATTTTTAAAAACTGCAAAATGTTTCATATACATGGGTTTTAAAAATTCAGTCAGCTGGGGCTGCCTGCGCTGGCCCCAATTATCCTGCCCTGCCGCGCAATACAAACTATTATATTTTTGTATTGTATTTGTTTAATAATTTTTTAACTAACATTAACTACATACCACAACTTTCAGAATCTTCGCAGATTATTTCAAGGCCTACCATAAGTAAGCGTCTATATATATTAATCATCTAATCATCTGTTTGGAATGTGAAACCTTTTCATTCTATTTTGGATGCACTATTTTTAGTGAGTGGCAAAAGCGTTATATTTGCTTTTCACGAAAATATTTCTCCCGCGTTTATAATACCAAGTTCCATCTACAACTGGTTGTGTATAACAAACCAAAAATTCTGTCAAGTCCACAAATTTTATTTATCTGAACTGTGTCATTTTTTTTTAAAGTTAACGGAATTTTACAGTTCTGCACATTTTCAGCAAGTTAAAAAAAAACTATTAAAAAAATGGAACAGAATGGAAAGCGTAACTTTTGCTGTGGGACTAAAGTGTGGGCACTCCTCGTTGGATATGTGCAATCGGTAAGTCCACTACAAGGAAATTTAGTGTGGGGCAAATGATGTATAGCGGTAATTATTTTTGCTTTAATAAAAAGGATTAATTAATTAAATGAATTATTTTATGATCACTCAATTTTAGATCACGTGTTCCTTGAGTCTGTCTCTCATTAGTGTCTACTTTTGTCTTGCTATTATTGTAGGAGTAAATGAAGGTAATTACATTGTATTTAATTAGCGATTGTCCACAAATTATTTCACCCAATAATCTTTGCTTTCAAAATCTAGTAATTTTACTCTACCATCAGCTGAGGCAAATAAAGTTTCTAAAAAATACATAAAATTAATTGTCATTTTGTTTTAAAATTGTGTTCATATTTTCAGGCATAATTGATGAATACAATAGAGCACTTGTTCAATTTATTGGGAGCTCAATTATTCTTATTGTAATTTTAATTATCTGCCTTATTGCGGGCTACAGTTTGATTGCTGGTGTACGACAGGTAGGACAAAAAATAAGTAATTATACTATATTAAATTTTTATATTTTGTACATTTTATAAAACAATTTTACGCTTGGTATGTAAAGAAAACTAATTTTGATTACATAGAGAGATGAGAGTAAGCTCAAAAAGTACATTGTACTAATGTCAGTAGCTTTAGGATTCACATTGGTCACACTTACAATGGAAATGTTCAGTGAAGACTGGGTTGGGACGGCTCGGGATGGTGTTGGAATAATAATTAGCATACTTGCAATGTGGATTGTAAATGTACACAGACGCAAGGTTCACCGTGAAAGTGTCCTTCCAGAAATTGGACAAGGGAGCTATGACGAAAAAGATTAAATTTTCTAAGGACTCCAGATCTTCTAACATTACCAGTATTAAGTTGAATAAATATTATTTATTGTTTTCAACAAAGTTTTGTCAAGCAAAGCAGGGATGGTTCACAAATGTTGTCATCCACACATCTCTATTTTGAAGACCCTCTGAGACCATTGCTATTCGCCTATATAAGCGTAACGTAAATGGTCATATTTAGCATGGGATACCATATGAGTATCCAAAAAGATACAGAGACCTGACCGATGACGATGACGTAATTTGTGGACGACCCTTTACGATATAATTAAAAACTTTTAAAGACGACAATTTTTGATTTAATTAAAAAAGCTGCATTTAATAACAATTTTTTTCATGTAATAAAATTCCTTATGCTCCTTCTAACAGCAACAAAGTGAATATTTATGAACTAATTTTAAATTAATTTTTTTTTGACTGTCATAATTCATAATTAATGCAATTACTAATGACTGTTAGTAATGCTTTCGTATGAATTAGTTAATTCTATTAGTCTTAAGCAGCTTAGAAAGAATATTTGTTTCAGGGCTTTCTACACAGACAGTAGTCGGGAAAATTAGACTGTTGGATTTAATGAGTGAAGCTAGTATAGTAACAGCAAATATTTTATAGCTTCAACACAATTAAAAGTCAACTCAAAAATTCTAAGTTATAATTATTACTAGTAGAATGAACATAAACGAAAGTAGAAGTGGAAGCCGAGGCGGATGCGAGGGTTTTCATTGTTGTAATGCCAAAGCTGGATCATTTGCAATTGGTGTAGCTGAAATAGTAAGAATTTTGGTTTATTTTTAATTTATTTAGAAGATTTCTGATTTTTAAAATTCCTCCTGTGTTTACAAGTTTTTTTTATGTAATTGCTTACATTTGCATAGATTTTAAGCAGTCTCGGAATTTGGGTTTTATTTTGGGCAGTTTTAACTACAGTTCAAAGAAGTTTAGGACATGAAAATACTGCAGCTCGTAAGTTGTATTAATTGTGTTTTTAAAATTTTTTGTGGGATTAGCATAAATTTCTAATTATCCGTTCATATTGTTAACTTATAATGCTTTTTCAGTGTTAAATATAGTTTTTTAATTGTCTACAGCATTAATTGTATTAGGGGCTCTGATAATTTCCCTTGAAATCCAATTTGTGGCTGGTGTGATTTTAATAGGGGCTGTTCAGCAGGTGATTTAATTTAGTTATACTAACATAATTATTATTTGCAATTTAAAAATATATATATACACATTGAACAAGTGTTTATTGCCCATGATATGATATCGTGAATTAAGAGTCAAAATGACCTAAACCCAATTTATTCTAGAATCAATATGAGCTATGTCATTAAAACAAAATGAGAAACATGAGTAAAATGGTAATATGTTAATTAGGAGTTTTTGAAAAAAGTAAAATGTTTAATTTACATCTTTTTGAAAAGTACAAAATACTCTATTTAAATGCTTTTAAGAGATGTTGCAATATGAAATATGTTCGTAGATAGTACATATTGTTTTTAGATAAAGATAGAAATGGGTCATTTTGGTTTTTCAAAGACGATATGTGACCAACATGTTATTTTCACTTGTTTATTTTACTAAACATTGCACTAATTTGTAATAGATTTTAAAACAAGATTTTAGGAAACTGTGGTACTTTGTTTTTTTTTACATGATGCAATAACGTGATTTTTGTTTTGTTTTTGAGAATTACAAAATAATAATTGTACGTATTTTAAAAAACAAAATCTTCCGTTTCTAAAATTTAGAAAAAAGTTTTGGGGTACAATTTTTTCAAAAAGTCTTAAATATCATTTTTTAAGGTTTTTGGTTGCCGACATTGTAACTGTTTTTATTCAAGAAAGTACATCATGATAAGATGTAGTTTTAGCAAAAAATGCAATTATCTGTTGATACGAAATTCTGTCATAGGGAAATGCGGGAAAGATAAAAATTTGGCAAGTAATTCAGTGGGTGTACGTCATGTGCGGAACTGTTTTACTTGTGCTTCTTGTAGCAGCTGGAAATGTGATTGAAGCCTTACAAGCTGCTGGTGCTCTGTTAATCGCTATTGGCTCAATTTGGATTGTAAGCGTTCATCGAAGAGAATTGGAATTTGTTGATTTAAATGTACTTAATAATTGTGTTTAATTTAGAACCAAAATCAGAATCAGACGAAAGAACAAATTGCTAATTAATATAACTGAACATTTTTGCACTTTATGAAAACATGTAATTAATTAAATAGAGGATTTTGCACATTTAAAAAAATGTATACAAAATTTTAATTACGTGTTAATTATTGTAATTAGTATTTTATTAACACATTTAATTTTACCTCAAGTTTAAATTGGGCAACTTTTATTGTGAAACTTCACCAGGGGATATGTGTGTAAAAAGTCTTACGTAATCATGTCATAAATATTTGCAATAAAATAATTATGCAAATTTGGCAACACGACATCTATACATAGAACTCATTATAATTTGAAAGCCCACTTGCATCTATTTAAGCATGGCATTAAATTTAATAGCTCTTCGTGCACAATTGCAACGTTTAAACACAAAGTATTGATGAATGTATTTACAATTAGTTTTGCGGTCTACGCCCTTAATTCTAAAAACAGACTTTATGTTTATTACATTGTCAGCCAGCAAAAATCAAGGACTGTACAAGGTGCCTAGAATAGCGAACAGAAAGCGTAAAGAAAACTTAAGTACATTTACACGAAAGATTACAAATTTAACTTTAGTTTTAATAAAAGATTTGTTATTAATTAATTAATTTCCTACCCAAAAGGTGATTTGCAATTTTTCAAAACGCAAAACACGCTCCAGCAGAAGTTTTTTAGGAAGTGATTTTTCCTGAACTCAAAATTCTGCTTGTGTACATAGGTAAATACGGAGCTTAAAATTACTTGGAAAAATGGAAAATCGACAATTGTTGTGCTGTACAGCAAGATTATGGTGTCTGGCTATTGGATGGCTACAAATTGTAAAATCATTTTTTTATATATATTTATATTTTTTTCAGTTTTAAAACTTAATTATTAAAAAAATGCAAATAAACATTTTGAAAATGTATTTGTGAATTTTTTCTGTATTGCAAATTGTTGTTATAGCTTTTTAGCACGTTTTGGATTGTATTTCTTATTTTCTACAATATTTCATTTGCACTAGGATTCTACTCAAGTATGGTTCAGTAAATTAATCAAAAATTAATATTTTTAGTCTACAACTAATTAGTTATTGTAGTTAACCTTGTTTTTATTTATTATGTGTTGCCCAGATACACTCCGTGATAATGGCGACCACAGTACATCGCTCATAATGGCGAGTATGCTCAGCTCTATCATTGCACTCTTTATATGTTTATTTGCTGGGATTATGTTAATTGTGGGCGTCAAACAGGTAAATCAATTAACTGCAAATCCATTCAAAAACTGCGAAAATATAATTAGTCTTTAGTAATTTGCAAATATTTTTTTTATTACAGAGAAATGCTCAAAAATTAACGTTTTGGATGAAGCTTCAATTTATATTTATTCTTTTTTCAATTTATTCAATTGTCATGGGGCTCATTAGTGGAGGGAATTTTATGGATTTAGTTCGTGAAATTGTTACAATTATTCTAAGTTTTGTCGCCATGTGGATTGTTAATCTGTACCGGGAAGGGTTCCCGTAATATTCTATACAGATTCAAAATATAAATAATTATTTGTCACATATTTATAACTACAGCAATAATGTATTAAATATTCCAGTGCAACCAACAAATAGCAAAGTTTTAACTAATATTCTATTTCTATATAGATTTATCATTTATTGACGGGAAAACACGAAATGTTTTGAGTATAGCGAAGTATAGTGACAAGTCGTACCCATCATATGTGTGCCGTAACGATTTTTTTCCGCCGTCAATCGTACCCTTGTCTTAGTATTTCATACCCTCACATAATCGTATCCTGGTATTTTAGCTGATCGTACCCTCACGATCAGTACTCTGGGTGTATGTCAGCTTTGAAGCTTTGAAGTTTCGTACCCTGGAAATCTGTACCCTAGTTTAATTCCCTATTTAAAGAATTCGTACCCTGATAAATATACTATAGTGTATTCGTTTTGTATTCTTACAATTTGCACACTGGTTGTATTTTTACCATGGCTGTTGGTACCTTACTTTGTGCATCATATTTGTATTCTACCTGACCATTCGAACACTGACGTGTCGTACCCACCTAATGTTCGCACCCTAATATTATGTACCCTAACATTTTATTTTGTAACATGTCGTGCATGGTGATGTCAGTAATTTGACTAATCGTACCCTATACATTTTTGCACCCTGGAATTTGTAACCTGTTTGTATTCGTACCTTTATATTTCGTACCCTATTGTAATATTAAATATCTGGCATTTAACACTGTTTTTTGTATTCATGTTTGTATTCCGTACTTTACCAGTTTAGATTGTTTGGAAAATGCTGCATTTAATTTAATAATAAATTGATTTAAATGTTAGCGGCTGGTGTTTAATGTGTTGGAGCGCAAAATACAGGACATTCTGTACATACAAAAAAAAATGGATTGAAATTATATTTTGAAAATGATTTAATTCTTTACCATCACCAGATTAAAACAAACCAATAACTATATTAAAATAAATGTGACTTAGGATTATCGTCCAATGATAATGAGCTACAAATTAGTATTTTAGTAGAGGCACGTGAATTTACTTCATAGTCATTTATGCACGTCCCTTTCTTCTCACTGCTCAACCTTTCAATTACAATAATGAGTGATACCTTTCATTTTTTACAAATTACACAATGTCGCATGTACAAAATTATTTCACATGGACTCTGCATAAGTTGTTGTTGCTTGAAGTGGTTGAAGTTGAAACACTTGGATCTCATACATAATTTGAGATACGCTAATTTACGGATGAGTATCATGTTCACACACACACATATAGACACACAACTTGTAAAGATACATATTTGCACATTAAGTTCACACTCGAATCCGAATGAATATTTACATCTCACCCCACACTTTACTTCCCTTTCAAGGTTGAGATCACCCCTATGCTAAAACATGAAATAAAACATTTCAAATTACGGCTTCACCATTTTTATCTTCACTCGCAAGAACATCTGCTCTGTTATTTTTTTAAAAAATGTTTTTTTTCAAGTTGTTCAAATAAAAACTAACGACAACCGTATTAGTTGAAGTGTTTATTTTTGACGCGATTCTGTGAGCCCTGTTAATAGTTCGTGACGTTAATTTTAGCGTGCTTTGTAATACCAGTTAAAGAAAAAAAAATAACTACAAGGATTAATGGTATTCTATTCTGATCGACACGAATCTAGTTTTTACTACACCAATAACCATTTTAAAATGGATAGTAAACCATTTTTATGCTGTACGACCAAAACTTGGTCTCTTTTTATTGGATGGACACAAACGGTGAGGGCTCATTATTATATATCTTTACTAGTTTTAGTTTCAAATTAAGAACCACTCGGGACTTGTCCCATGGTTCTGTTATTATTTATTCATATAGTTTATATTCAATTTAAATACTTTACATGGAGTTCAGATAGTTTGGAAATTAAACATTACTATAATCTATACTATATAATTTTTAATAAATTTATGAAATTTGGTATAATATTTAGATCTACAACTAGCTAATAACTATATATATGTGTGTGTGTTTGTGTGTGTTTGTGTGCCCTGGGTTTAGTACCCATACATTCTATTTTAATAGTGTGTGTGTGTAATATTATTATTTTGCCTTTCAAATTGGGAGCGTAAATGTTGTCAGACGTCGTTGGTTTGAGTTTCCTTTAGGTTGATACGAGTTTCTTTTGGGCTGATGGCTCTATACTTCATCTTTCTGGAGCAGTATATAACCAGTGCTATGATTGCTATGATAATAATAAGCCCTGCGATGACTATTGATATTATCGTGATGAGTTCTGACGTTCCCTTGTATGTAGTGGTAGATGGCTTGTTCCACAGTATATTTGCTATTCCGGCTGAGGCAGTAAAAGATTCCACTTGCAGCCCCAGTGCTGTTATTATGAGAGCGATAGCTATTGTTGTCTTCATGTTGTAGTTTGATCTTGTGTATTATTTTGTGGAGCACTGTTTAGTATACGTTGCCGTTGCTTGAGTCCTTCAACAATTGTGGAATATATTTTGTGTGGATTTGGTAGCTCAGGTTTTGAAAGGCTACTTATATACTCTTTTTGCCATCCCTCTGTGCTAAGTTTTTGTTGCATGTGTTTCATTTCTGTACATTCAGTGAGCAGGTGGACAATTCCGTCTATTTTACCTTTATTGCATATTTTGCAGATTTTTTCTTCACTTTGTTTTGGAACAGTTAAAAGATCTCCCTTGTCATTTACATAAATTTCCTGTAATCTCAGTTGGGTCCAAAACTGTTTTATTTTTATGTTAACATTCCATTGTAGATGTGGAGCGGATGTTCCTATGCTTGCTGGGTACTTTTGAAACTCCGGATAATAGTGCGATAGCGTTGTATTGTATTGGTCTTCTTCAAATTCGATTTCCTTAATGCAGGCTATGTAAGTATCTATATTGTTGGCAAAATTGTCAGGTTCTTCGTAGATGCAGTCAGCAATGCCATACTTCAGCATTTTGTTATAAATTAGCGTGATCCAGTTTCCTTTTGCTGTCATATTTTCGTTTTGTGCTGTAGTTCGTAATTTTTCAAATATCATTCTAGCATATCGGTTAGATGGAAGTTTAAGTAGATGTAGTAAATAATTGAAAGTTTGCTCCCAAATGCTAACTGCTAATGGCTGCCTTCCTGTTTCAATCCTTATTATTGCGCTCGGCACTGTTCTATTAGTACGCAGTATCTGTCGATAGAAACGGTTTTGGATAGTTTCGATTTCTTTGATATAGGGATGTGCCCATACTGCACAGCAGTAGAGAGTCGTGGATTTTACTATGCTTTCAAATAGAGTATATATGTCGTGGAATTTTTGTATGTTTCCTTGCCGAATAGTCAGTATTGCTTGGCTCGCTGCAGCATTTCCTTTTTGTTTAGCTTTTTGCAAGTGACTTAAAAAAAGACCATATATCTTTACTATATAATTTAATATTTTGCAAAAATAAATATTCTAATATTGTTAAGGTATATTAAACAATTACAATAATTAATTAGGTCAATAATTAGTACCCACTCTGGCACGTCACTGATAATCTTAATTTTCACTATACATTTTTTAGATACTGTGTGGAATTGGTGTGGCTGTATTTTTTGTTTCATTTTTATTTTTTGTTGTGGAATTCAGCGCTGATGACGATGGTGAGATTTGAAAGTTAACTAAATTTTTATCATAATATTAACATTAGTAACTTTTTAATTTTAGGTTTTTATATTTTGATTTTGATTTTTTGATTTTTTGATTTTTATTTTGCTTTTAGTACGTTAGTAATTTTTGATTCTATTTTTTTAAATTTTGAAATAGCTTTAATTTTTGAGTGCATTAAGTTATAATAAATTACTGTTATTTCTAATTGTGTGCTTGTTTCCACAGAAACTATTACAAGTATCGACAACTACGTGTACAACAATGCTACTGGTGTGTACTCCAACACGACAATTGACACTAATCAGCTTAATACACTGGTAGTTACGAGCATGCTAATTGCTATTGGAACGCTCGTCATAGGTCTTGCTGCTGGGATTATCTTGATAATTGGCGTGACAAAGGTAATGGCAATAAAATTACGTTATAACAAAATATAAAGTATTACAGTTCAACTAAGTTTTACAAGACTTTAAAAATACTAATTTCTGATATTTTTTTTTTAATTTTTAGAGAAATTTTAGGAAGCTCAGAATTTGGACTATAATTCAAATAATCTACCTTTTGTTCTCCTTAGCAAATTTTATACTTAATATATTGACAGAAATTGAGTTTTATGGATTAATCCGAGATGTGCTCACAATTTTCTTTGGGGCATTCTGCATATGGATTGTGAATGTGCATCGACGAGAAATTATTACTTATACTGTAGGCAGTGTTATTTATGCGGGAAGGCGATATTAAAAATAATTACATATCGTCTGTAAAGAACCCAAATGACCCATATCCAATTTCAGCTAGATTCAAAATGAGCTATGTCATAAAAACAAACAGAAAAACATGCGTAAAACTAATTCCATATTTTTAAAAAGGTGCAAAATGTTCTAATTCTATGTTTCTGAAAATGCGCAAAATGTTCCAATTCCATATTTTTTAAAAGGTGCAAAATTTTTTAATTCCATGTTTTTGAAAATGCGCAAAATGTTCTAATTCCATATTTTTGAAAACGTGCAAAATGTTCCAATTTCATATTTTTGAAAAGGTGCAAAATTTTCTAATTCCATGTTTTTGAAAAGTGCAAAATGGTCTATATAAATGCTTTCAAGACATATTTCAATATTTGTGTGGATAGTTGACATTGCTTTTGGCTAAAAATGGAAATGGGTCATTTTAGTTCTTAACAGACGATATTGTACTGGTCACTTATTTAAAAATGCCGCTTAAAATAAAAAAAAAATAAAAACTCTAAAAAATATGTGTGTAGTGTTACAGTCTTTAGTTAGTCAGCTGATAATTTTTTTTACCGGAATGAGACCAACAAAGAAGCGACTTGAAGGGCAACAAAGTTAATAAAAATTAAAGTGGAAGTTCTTTCAAGATCATTAAATCCACCGATTTTAATAGTAATTTTTGGTATTGACCTTATGACCTTGGGAACTTCTAACCCAGTGAGATCCCACGCCGAACTTGCGGACATTTTTAGACATACCATGATTGTATTTGTGTATAGGCTTGCCTGCTCTGGGATTTGAAAAGCTTTCTCATAAATGAAGCAGTAGCATACTATTGCATCCAGTCCTATGAGAATGTTTATAATTGCCACCAACAGTGCTTCTTCGTGGTATTTGATCCCAAAATAAAGGCCGCCAATACTAAATACAAGCAGACATATTTTAAATACGAAAATTGCTTGAGAATTGCTTTGATTAAATAGCTGAGTTAGAAGCTGGAGCTCCCGACAGTTTCTTGCTGAATTACGAAGTTGTTCTTTTGATGGGTGGCTTTCTTTCCTGTTTTTAAAGATTAGAAAATAGGTCAAGGGCACGTTTAGGTACGAAAGGTCACCTTTTAAAACTTTATGTATTTTGCATAAATTAAAACTTACAACTTTTTAACAGCAGCATGGAGCCTCCTATTACAAGTTTCCAGGAGTGACAGGTGGAGATTGAGCGTGAAATAGATATTTGAGTTGAGAAAAACCAGCATTAAAAACTCTAAAATACTAAACAACAAAAACGCTGGGATCGTCTTCTGGTCTTCCCCTAAAATATTGTAAAACAGTTGAGGTCGTGTTGGGTCACTCAGAAGCATAACAAAACTGAAGAGGTTGGATTCCAAGAGTAAAACAGGAAGAAATTTTAAAAGCAATTCCTGCTTTGAAACATTGCCAGAATTCAAAAATCCTAAGATTTTCGAATCTCTAGGTTTTTCACTTCTTAAAATTTGCCCGTTTAAATTTGACTCTGCTTTAATTTCATTCCATACCTTAATAAGAATGTCACTGTGCTTCCGATAGTTATAAAAAAGATAAATCGCTAGAAATTCGGTCAGATTAAAAATCAAATGAATTGACAGGTGATTAAAATTGAAATTTTCGCTCGAAGATTCAATTAAAAAAATAAACTGAATTGTGACGTAGACTGTGCAGACGAAAAATATAAAACAATACAAATTCCACAGGACTAATTTCCACTGTGAAGAATGCCTTTCAATTTGCCCCGTTTTTGAATTAAAATGAAACGGGAGGAGACATAATTTGGAAGCAAAACACATGCCTATCCAGTTTGCAATATCTTTCTTTGCAGTAGAATGCATACTAATTTTGTTTTGTCTATTCTATATAGGCTTTCAAAAATTACTATGCTACCGTTTTAGGTTTCTATTTAGAAAAACGAAAATGCAAATTATTTTGTGAATTGAAGCTGACTTAAGAAAAGTTCTGTTGGAAAGGATGGCTGGGTAGCAACTAAATTCCTACGATTAGAACAGTTAGAACTTGGAAGCAATTTCTAAGAAAAAAAGCATTACGAAGCTAAAGTTAAATGCACAATCGATGCAAATTGTGTTATGAAAAGAAAAAGGTAAAACTGTATTTTTCGAATAAAATATTTCTATTTTAAATTCCATGAATATTTTATGACACGTGGGCCTTTCACAACATAGTGCTTGCAAAATAGGTTACAGGTCAAAAGCCAACTATGTATAGTAAAAATAGATATTGACTGGAAAAGTCTTAATAAAAAGTAAAGTAAACGCCCCTTTTCTTTCGTAACCAAGGCATTCAGCATTTGTAATATTCATGAATTTGCCTCGTGCGGCTCCTGCAGTTCGTTTCAGTGTTTTTTTGTTAAGCAAAATAGAAGTTACTAAAAGTCATAAATGTCCATTTTCCACTGCAAAAATGACCTAAAAACGCTGTGACAATTTAGTTCAGCGCAAAATCAATAATTACAGCTATATGTATAGCTTAGAATAAAATGTAGAAATTGTTACTATATCGTTAATGAAGAATCAAAATCACACATTTTTATTAAATTGTAATTTACCTGTAAAATTAAAATGGAAATTGAGGGCTATCTCAAAACAAAAGCATTAAATTATCATGCATTGTACAGCATGTAAATTTTTGTTTCATTTTACAACTTTTAGGAAGCAGTAATAGTACCACGTTTCACAGTATTTAAAAATAAGGTAGTTGAAATACTTTGCAGTTTTTTAAACTACGTATATAGAGTATTTTGAATTTTTCTAAAACTTGTAGATAAAAAATGCTGCCTTTTTTTACGATATAAATAACCCACGTTTTACAATTTTCAAAAACACATATGAAAGAACACAGCAATTTTGAAATAATGTAGGTAGAACGTATTTTAATCTTGGAATTACAGGTAAATACAACATTTTGCAAATTTTGAAAATATCTAATTGAAACATTTTGCACTCTTTAAAACCACGTGTTTTAAACAGTTTGCACTTCTGAAAAACGTGGTATAATAGTTCATTTTGCACCTTTTAAAAACATGTCGATTAAGCATTGGATTTTCCCTTTCAAAAACATTTTAAAAAAGTATTTACAGCTTTTAAAATCATGAAGTTGAAAAACATATTTTATTTTTTAAAAAAAGCAAGTAAACTAAACGTTTTGAAGTTTAGTTAAAAATCTTCTCAGGGAAAAATCATCCACAATTTATAGAAAACAAGTCATTAGAAAATTTTGAATCTTTTAGAGAGTTGCTACGCTGAAGTGTAATACACATTGATCCCACCTTTTTTCTTCCTGGCCTGTCCTTTAACGCTATCCAAAAACGATTATGGGTAATTTTGATTCTTCAATCAAGATTGCGGAGCTATAATTTTAGTTATAACACTGTGGCGCAACTTTTATTTCTTATTTTAGAAATTTTGTCTACTCGGGTTTACGCCGACCGCCCTAATCCATTTCTTTCCACACCGACTTCTATCTATGTAAGTATGTGGAAATAAACAACTGCACACTTACCCATTTCCATGTGAATCTCATTCCAAATTTTGTAAACGTATATAATCATGAGTCACGAATGACATTATAAATGGACGATCCCTAATTAAATAGAAAAAAATATATCGTTAGGTACTGCACATTCAATAATAAAATATTTTACAATTCAATGTGTGGTCACTCTGCGCAGGTACTTTGAAGCTGTGAAGCTTAAATGAAATAACTATTATGGGGTCGTTCATAAATGATGTCATTGGAAAATATACATTTTATGGGCCCTATTACCTCTCCCCCAGCCATTAGCTTACCAATTGCATATAAATGGCTATTTTAAACACAGCCAGTCATCAATACCTGAATACACCTACTCAACATAACCATGACGTCATTACTGGATGAATCCTGAACAATTTAGCATTGACTTAGCAATGGCTTTGCGTACTAATATTTAGTTTATATTTTTGTATTGCTATAGTTATGTGTGGGGAACTTGAACTGTTGTAAGACACAAAAAAGTTACAAAGTCTGAGTTTGTTGTTGATTTTTCCACTCTTGACTCGGTGATTACCTCACTCTGTCTTCTAAATGTATGTAAATTCGTAGGTCATTAAGTTATGTAACACTTGTCGTTGTCTTGAAGCCGAAACCACTTGGAATTCTGTAGGTCGTTTAATGTTAATTATGAGACGTTTTATTAATGCTAATGTTTATTTTTATTTCTACCAGTTCAACTGTGTGTGTGTGTGTGTGTAGATACGTCCTCAACGTGCTTTTTTTACACATGTTATATTCACTAGTTAGGTGAATCTAATCTGAAGAGACCATATTACTAATTTTTAAGTGAAGTATCGAAACAAGCGATAATTAATTTTAACTGAAATTAAAATTTACCACCAGCATCATAGTTCAAATTTTGAAATATTTACTACAAAACATGTAAATTGGCTATTTTGCACTTTTCAGGAACACGTACAAAGAATGTTTTGCAATTTTTAAGACCTTCTTATTTGAACATTTTGTACTTTAAAAAACACAAGTAAATGCAGCATTTTGCTATGTTCAGAAACGAGTAAATAAACCGTTTTACATTTTTTTAAAACTGGTAAAATAGAAACGATCGCACCTTAAAAAACATGAAAATAGAACTTTTTCCAATTATAAAAAACATAATATAATCACCTAAGTAAATTGACGTTTTTGCAATTTTAAAAAACTTGTTAGTACAAACTTAAATAACCTGTTGCCGTTTAAAAAAAATTTAGAACAGGAACTTTTATACATTTTTTTAAAATTTAAGTGAAAAGTAAATAACTGTTTTCATTAATTACACTTTTCAAAGCGTGTAAATAGAACAAATAGCACTTTAAAAAAAAATGCGTAAACATAATATTGTAAATAAAACACTTTTGAAATTTTTGCAAAAACATTTTATGTTTTGTGTCTGTCACAAATATGTGCAAATATTCCTGATCTTTTAAAAATCAGTAGGTACATAGAAGAATTTGCATTTGATCAAAACATGTAAATAAACTCTTTCACACCTCTCTTCTAAACTTTGTAACTTATGAGTTTTACACACCAATCACATTCACAATTTTTTGTACTCTATATCTACATACCTGATTTTGCTCCTATACCTCATATTTGAGTTAGGTAATTTTGATTCCTCACTCAACGTGTCAAGTGCACAATTATGTGCAATGTTTTCCAAATTTGTAGACTCAAGATGTTTGCCATTTAGCTGCTTAAAATAAATATGACTATCTGCCAACGTCACTTCAAAAATGAAACAACATTTATGCGCATTTCAAATACAATTCAATTTCTGACGTAGAGTTGTGATGTTATTTCCTTAGTTGCCACTGACATACAGAGCAGCAGTACAGCGTACTGAAAATAAATATAAAATTAATTTAAGTTCATTTTTATAAAATCTTTATACCGTTTATTTTAGCACTGTTGGCCGCCAGATATCAATAATAAAGTCTATATTTTAACTTTCGATATTATTAAATTAAAATCAAATATATAACTTTATAAATTGCATTTAGTACATACTACTGTTCCTTTTAATTACTTTTTCGCATGAGTGTTGTCCTGTTAAAAGCAAGAAATTAAAGAAAATCAATTAATAATAACTACGGAGAACAAATTCAACATTTTTGATAATTAAATTTTTCACTTAAAAAAACGTAATTAAAATGGAAGGCGAAAGCCGTCAAGTGTTGTGCTGTTGTGCAAAAACTTGGTCATTGGTGATTGGATGGATACAAGCGGTAAATTTAATTTATTTGAATAAATCAAGCAAAATACGTTTTATTTGAAATAAATAACATTTTGTAATTTCTTTGCGATTCAATTAATTTTGAAAGTATTGTCGAAAATTGAACAGGTTTGCAGTGCCATTTTGCTAGCATTCGTGACTGTCTCCCTCTGTTTGCTTGTTCTTGGGCTGAATGACAGTAATAACTACTTTTAATGTAGTATACCAACAAATTAAATTTATTTTTAACTATATCCTAACAGGGATCGTCCATAAATGACGTCATGAGTAGGGTCAAGGTAAATATTCCTACCTGAAGACTAAGGTTATCGTCCAATATTAAACATATTAATTTATACAATGTTTGAATTGATGGAATGAGGGTGGGTTAAAAAATAAAATAATTATTGCAATACCGTCATTTATGGACAGCCCCTGACAAAAGATTAAAACAACTTAAAAATTGACATTTAATTGTTTCCATTCCAAGAAAATGGTCAAGATGGTTACGGAGTTACTATTTTTGGAAGTCTAGTTGAGATTCTCACTTTCGTTGTGGGTCTTATTGGGGGCATTATTTTAATAACCGGTGTTAAACAGGTGAGTTACTAATCAGCTAAAAAAATGATCGCCCTGGTTATCTATTATTAATAAAATTGTATGCAGAAATTCTAAATTAGTAATGTGGATTTTATTATGTTTTTCATTATTAGGAAAATGCCCGTAAACTGAAAATCTGGATAGTGATTGAAATAGTATTTTTAGCCTTCACAGTCGTGTCCTTCATAACAAGATTCTTTAGTGGGGCTTGGGGTTGGATTTTGAGTGACGTCATCACTATAGCATTGAGTATATGTTGTATTCTAATTGTGAATGTCCATCGTCATGAATTACTCCATGCGGAGATTTTCTCGCAGGATGGCGTTGGGCACGTGCGCTATGGCGGGAAGGTTTGAATTTAAATTCTAGACGACGTGTAACATGAACAGCGCTGACACGCTATCTTGAAAAACAAGACTTTTTTCTCGTTAACAATGCTAAACAAAAATAAATGTACTAATTTCTATTAATAAAGACCATTAAAATATTAATTTTCGAAAGTGTTAGACTTTTGACAAAAAATGTGCATTTTTAATTTAATTTAAATTAATTACTAATTAAGTGTAAACAGTTATGTATGCACAGGTAGACATTAAATTTTAACGAAAACGAATTCAATGAAATTTTTAATTAACCATCAGCATATAAAGGTACTTTACTTTACGACCAGGTAGCAATTAAAATTGTGGACATTAATAATTGTAGAAACGCCACGTGTCAATTTGTAAAATAAAGAGAAACTAAAAATAGACTAAAAAACACCTACTGTATGTAGCGTTTGTGTGACCAAATATAGCGAAGGTATTGAGCAATTATTAATTAGTTTTTTATTAGAAATTGAGCTCTATGCGATTCACACGGTAGTAATTGCCTCGTGCATCAGGGCCGGATCAAGCGCCCAGCGCAGGCAGCCCCCGCTGCCTGAATGTTCAAACACCGTGTAAATGGAACCTTTTTGCACTTTTTAAAAACATGCAAATAAATATTTTTGCAGATTTCAAAAACATAAAAATAGAACATTTTAACACTTTTCTCAAAACACGTAATTAGAACATTTTGCACTAATTAGAATTAGGTAAAAAGGAAATTTTGCAATTTTCTAAAACATGTAAATACAACATTTTGCTTTACAAAGAAAACCATCAATAAAATCAAAATGTTGGTTTTTGTATGGAAACAAACTGCTGCCTGAAAGCAATTCCTTTGTCCGGCCCTGTCCTGCATTGAAGAAGGCACACATTTATTTGCTTTGACTTTGGTCTTGAGCAAGAATTCCAGTTATTGATAGAATCACTTCCTACGCCCCTGCACGCGCCGAAATTTTGCGAAATAAAAGAACTTGAATGAATATCCGTTGGGCCTTCAAATGTCCTACAAAAATTGGCATTTCATATTTCTCAATACATACAGGGGAGTGGAAGTGGAAGGAACCTGTGTGTGCTCGTTTTAGTTTTATTTAAATATAGAAATTATTTTTGGATAAATAGAATATTCAAATGTTTGAATAAAGGCTTTTTCCATTAAGTTTTTCTTCTAGACGTCCTCTTTGAATAGCTTAGTAGGTAGTTTCAACACCCATGCCATAAAACTCCCGGGTTTCACAAGTCATGAAAATTCGGGTTTCGTTCACAGTCTTGTCTAGACACTGACCAGTCTCGTTCCCGTTCCCGGCAGTCGTTGCAATGTTTTCGCAAAGATCTCTTACGACAATTAGATTATTCTTCACTGTCACAAGTTACATCCATATCTTCCCCTTCGTGTATGACGCCAAAGAGCAGCGATTGTCTCTCAGCAAGGAGCCCTACAAATGGCAGCTTGTCTCCTCTGTACTTCTCTGTCACGCAATATTCGTGTACAGTAGGATTTTCGGGGATTTCTTGTTTCTCGATGGAAGTACGGAAGATTTTATGTTTCGGGTCTTCTTCCTGGGAAGCGTCTCTTTGTCCACCATGAATCAAATCAATACCTTTTTTTATGGGCATGAACTTGTGGCTGCGCTCAATGCACTGCTACAGTTTGATCGCGATGCATCATGTAAGCACACATGGGTTAATTTTTTTTATTAAAAAAAATCCATTTAATTTAATTCAGTATTTAACCGTTTAATAATTGTTTGCATAGCCACGTTTGAGGAACCAAAAAAAGGTCGAGATATCCTTGGATTTTTAATTGGAGTAGTATTCCCATACATCGTGGTGAATCACAGTTCCCTTTATTTGGGACTCTATTTCTACAACCCCAAAAGCCCAAATTATTGCAATTCCCTTCTACCTTTTGACAAGTACAGCGTCGTATCTATTCTGATGGTCCTACCAGAAGCGTGTATAATATTGGCGAGCTGGTTATCATGCTACTTGGGCTTAGTATTCACTTACTCAGCTCAGTTGACCCTCAACTATTGGCTTCAGCAAATTCGGTAGGTTCTAACAAAACCAAAGTTATTAACAAGAGATAACGAACAAAGGTAGAAAACGAAATATTTAAAACGTTTTTGCACGATTTAATAATGTTTTACAATTAAATTGATACAGCTATGGAAATCACACAGACAGAAAAAGACCCACGAAGGAAATTGTTCGAATTCCAAATGTGGCAATGTACATGTATAGACAGATACAGATACTCTCAAGAATGTACAACAACGCAATGAAAGACATCTACCAGCCAATCCATGGATTCCTCATAAACATGTGCTTCATCACATGCGCCTTCACCTCTGTCCGCTTCTATGAGCGAATGCACTGGTTCCCTTACTCATTTAACCCCTTGTGTGTTCTTACAGTCATAGTCTACAACTACGTCTCCTTAACTACTGCGGCAGGGATCCTCATGCATTCCGATGACTTTATTAACTCTTGGGTCGTAGAATTTAGTCAGCAGTCGTTCAAGAACTGTGTGTTTCGGAAGGAAAATTTAACTTTCATGAAGTCATGCAAGCAGCTTCGAGTTTACATTGGGAATATGTTCTGGGTGGACCAAACCACGCTCATTGTGACGTCAAATATTCTCATCAATCAAACCATCACGCTTTTGCTTGGGGTAGAAAAATAGGAATGCTTGCTGGAACTTTATGAAGTTTTGTGAGGATTTCATTTTGTCTGCTTTACCAGTGGCAAGTTACCCCGCACCTTTGTATAGCTTGTACCCCGCACCTTTTTATGGTTTGTACCCCGCACCTTTGTATGGCTTGTACCCCGCACATTTGTATAGTTTGTACCCCGCACCTTTGTATGGTTTGTACCCCGCACCTACCTGGTGCAGGTTTTGCTGGTACAAGTACTTTGATTTATTTTTAGTATTTTAGATGTGATCAAATGGATTGCGCAAACACGCGTTGTGGGTGTTGCTTCTTCAGACATGTGTTTGTCCGTTGTATGTCCTTTATAGGTTCAAAGGTTAGTAATTAATTGCAACACTTGCCTTTGTCAAGCATACTTATTGTTTAAGAATTGTTGCTTTATATTATGTGAATAAAATAAAATCTTTTTTTAGGAAAGAAATGTTTAATATTTGGTTATGCATTGCTAAAATATTTGCTTTCGAGGATTTTGAAATTCAAATGGGCGTAAAGATAGTGTATACATAGGATAAGTAGCTTTTACTATTTAAATATTTACTATATAAAATGTTGAGAGAGCTCGTGCTTACTTTAAGGCAATTTCACAATTTAAATAGTCTAAAATTTTTGCAATTTTGCTTAGAATTTGAGGTCTAAAAATATGTATAATTGAATGGTATTGCAACTACTTGTGGTTTCTTCCCCCTTCAATATTTGATCTTTTAATTTCAACACAGTGCTTGGAACTACTTACAGCTGGTTAAAAAAAATAAAAAATTACTAAAAGCGTAATCATTTAACAAACTTTTGAATTATGTCATTATTTTATTACATTTTCAAATTCTTTCATGATGCAGTTCTTGAAATAAAAATAACTTGAACGTAATAATTATGTTTTTGCTAGTTGATTGCATTTTACATCTAATTTTATAAAGTGTCTTATCTTCTTGTTACCAGTAAGAAAAACGCGCAAGTAATTTTCCACAGACAGATTTTGGGTTTAGTTTTCCTCACCAACATTCAGAGTCTTCCAGTGGTTGGAAGCCTACGGGTAGGCAGATAGCTTAACAAAATAATCAAAGATGTTTCAAAATAATTTAGTAGCTTAATAATAAAAGTGTGCTATGGGCTAAACAATATAGTGAAAATTATAGTTGCACGGTTCATAATAAAATAAAATTGCAGAATTGTGTGTAAACAAAAATGTTTATTCAACCCATCTTGTGATTTAGCTTGTTGGTATTTGATTTGAAATGGTTTCAAAAAATTATTAACCTTCTTTAAGACAGCATTTTATCCCAGGCCCACACTCCTTGTCGGTTTTGCATGGAGTCAGATTTTCTTGAGCAGTAGTCCTAAACGGAGTGAGACATATGCCAATCAAAAGTATAACCTGAGCATAGTATAAACATTTAAAAATAATCTGCATTTTGAAACAGTAATTAGGTTTAACTATTGCTTTAATATTTACTAATTTAATGAAGGCACTATGAAGAATCCTAGTGATTGCTTTTAAAGCCTGAGCACCAAATGATTCATGTCATCGAGGAATTGAGCAATGGATGCATTGATGGAATATTTAGTTTTTTAATTCTTGCTTTATT
Source organism: Dicyrtomina minuta (assembly GCA_949802685.1). Lineage (NCBI taxonomy): Eukaryota > Metazoa > Arthropoda > Collembola > Symphypleona > Dicyrtomidae > Dicyrtomina > Dicyrtomina minuta. The sequence continues at coordinate 2,425,323 of OX461810.1, read as the reverse complement.
CTGTATGTATAATTATTGTATATTGTAGTTCATTGTATTATGAGCTTCCTACACTAAATGTGAGACTGTCAACATTCACGTATGACAAAATAGTTTTCATTTACAAAAGCTTCATTGTCAGTGGTACTGTACCCTGTAGGCAGTAATAGACCATAATTTTCAATAATGATACAAGACAAGGTAAATGTTTATTATTAAATTCACTTTGAATAATAGTGCATTCCCCATTTTAGTAGAATTCATCACTCGCAGAGTTTGAATAGGTCGTTTATTAAATGCATGCTACTTAAATTTGTAATAAATAATTTGTGCCCTGATTAAAATTTCCAAATATCTACGATTATGAAGTTCATGTTCTAAACGCGCTGTAGCCAATAATTAATTAGCTTGTAGATATTTTAGAATATTACGATAAATTTAACAAAAAATTGTAGATTCGGGTAATTATAGATGATTTCGTTATGAACAACAATATGAAACATAACACATATTATGTGCATAGCAATTATTTAAATTTGATACACAGCAAATTTTGTAAAAAAGAAACGTAAATGTGCAACTCATCCATCAAACTGAAACTGACATTCTTGATTTTGCCTTATAGACAATAATATGCAAAGGTCACAGCTAATTGCCTGCCTAAGATAGGCCTAAAAGCTTTAGCGGTGTTTTTAGCAGAAATTATGTTTTTCAAATATTTTGAAACTAAATGCAGTTAGATTAATACTCTTTCTTTAGTAATGTCTCTTGACTTTAACGTCTTACTTGAAGCTCCGTATTTTCCTATCTTTTGTTCATAAAGTTTTAGACTTAAAGTATTTATTTTTATTTCGTTTTAAAGAGTAATTTTAAAAGTTGTGTACGACTGCTAATTAAGAATTCCTAAAACCATCCCCTAAATACCATATATTGTGACTAATTTATTGAGCATGGACATAGAACGTATGGGCTGCCCCAAAGTTCGAACTTGGGCACTTGCCATTGGCTGGATACAATTGGTAAGTAATGCAAAGCAAATTGGCTTTAGTTTTCGGATACATAATTAATGAATTACATTATGAAATTAAAAATTATTGGCATGTTTTGTAATTATTCGATATTTTAAAAATTTTATGAAATTTCAAACTTGTAGCCGTAGCTACGGAAATAGTAGCTACAAAAAAAATCAAAAAACAAAACGATACGAAATAAAAAGACACAAATTTAATTACGAAATATTAATAAACTTACCTGCCACGCTACACAGTAAAACTACATACATATTCTACCATGGCGCTTCAGTTTTTTTAGGACAGTAAACAATTTCTGTAAATCGAAATTTTAAATTTAAATGAATATCCCGCCTTTTCTAAGCTTCAAATAATTTATTGAACAACAATGGTAATTGCGTTTATGTGTTCTAATCAATACAAACATAATATCATCAGTGAAGAACCAAAGTGACCCATATCCATTTTCCACTAAAACCAATATCCACTATCTACAAAAATATTAAAATATGTCTTCAAATCCTTTAAATGGAATATTTTACACTTTTCAAAAATATGTAAATAGAACATTTTGCACTTTTCAAAAACATGTCAATAGAACATTTTTCACTTTTCAAAAACATGTAAATAGAACATTTTTCACTTTTCAAAAACATGTAAATAGAACATTTTGCACTTTTCAAAAACATGTAAATAGAAAATTTTGCACTTTTCAAAAACATGTAAATAGAACATTTTGCACTTTTAAAAAACATGTAAATAGTTAAGTTTGCACTTCCAAAAAACATGTAAGTTAAATATTTTGCACTTTTCAAAAACTTCGAATTACCATTTTACGCATGTTTCTCACTTTGTTTTTATTACATAGCCTATATTAATTCTAGCTAAGAATGGAAATGGGTCATTTTAGTTCTTCACCGACAATATCCCAATAGTCTACAGAATTCAATAAAAATAAATACAATTAAGGTTAAATACACATTTATTTATCGGTTGACTTTATATTTTGATTGACGATTCTTGACACATTTAATTAGTTAAATTAATTAGAGTTGTTTACATAAATGAACACGCCCTTTTGCTTCTTAAGCAAATAACAATAGACAAAATAGGCTTCCAGGATAACTAAACATTTGAATGCGCCTCATTAGGTATCCTGTGGAATATTCTTTATCTTGCACTCGATGTCTCTCATTCTATTTGTAGCTGGAGCGGAAGCGATTCAAATTTTGGACAGTAATTTTTAAACATTTTTAATATAAATAAAATAAGAGTAAACTAATGTGTGTGAGGGATCGTCCGTAAATGATGTCAATGAAATATTTCAATTACAGGACCCTATTATGACCCCCCCCCTGGCATTAGCGTGACTATTGCGCAAAAATTTTAGCATAGAATTTCTAAAGTAATAACTAAGTGGACAAATTAATTCTACTAGTAACGCGATTTTTTGACGGCCCCTCTCACTTGTAATAATTAGGTTATAATATGATTTTACAATATTCTTGTTGAACGTTGCAGTTGTGGAAATACAAGTGGCGACAAGTGGAACATCAGTGTTTGAAATCATTCTGATTAAGACTGTTATACTTGGCATCTATGGCAGCTCAGTCGTCGCGGCTGTTTACTTGATTGTTGGGGTTAAGCAGGTAACAAGTCGTGGGGAAAGAACCAGAATGACCCGTATCCAATTTAAGCTAGAATTAAAATGAGCTATGTCATTAAAACAAAATAAGAAACAGGCGTAAAATGTTAATTAAGAGTTTTTGAAAGGTGTAAAATGTTGTATTTACATGTTTTTGGAAAGTGAAAAATGTTCTATTTTCATGTTTTTAAAAGTATGATATGTTGTGTTTACAAGTTTTTGAAAAGCTTCAAATGTTTTAATTTAATGTTTTCAAAAAGGTGCAAAATGTTTTAATTCCATGGTTTTTAAAAGCGTAAAATGGTGTATTCACACGTTTTTGAAAAGTGCCAAATGTTCTATTTAAATATTTTTAAAGAATGCAAAAATTTGTAATTTACATAAAACTTCTAAAAAATGCAAAATGTTCTATTTACATACTTTTGAAAAATGCAAAATGTTCTATTTAAATGCTTTCAAGATCTATTTAAATATTTTTGTAGATAATTGATATTGTTTTTAGCTAAAACTGGATATGGATCATTTTGGTTCTTCACAAACGAAATCAATCCTGCTAAAACAAATGTATTAAGAAATGGTGATTTTATAAATTAGGATCTCAAGCAATTTATTATGTTGCTAATATTAACTATAAATTAGATTACCCATTTTATTTGCACTGAATTTATCGTAATTTTCAGGAAGATGCAGAGAAACTCAAAGTGTGGATCATATTTGAAGGCGTATTTCTTGGCTTAGGTCTTTGCACGATTTTGATGCTTCTATTTGGATTATTTGACTTTGAATGGAGTGAAATTGCTCGTGACTTTATTTTAAGTGGTTTCAGTATTGTCTGCTTGTGGGTAGTGTGTAACTATCGGAAAGAAGTACTGAGCAGTCACAACTTTTGTGATCATGGGATGGAAATCAGCTGTGGATAATAATTCTTAAAAATAAAATGATCATGCGCATGAGAAATTCTTGTAGAATTAGGCTGACATTAAAATGCTGTAGAATAAAATTAGTCAGCTAATTAAATTTAAGGCGCTTAGCAGAGCACCGTTGGTAATTGATTGTTCGCCTATGCTATCTAAAGCGTTATATAATTATATGCGATAAAATTCCATTCCACGTGATAGTGAATCACATTTATTTATTCATAACTGCCAACGCCAACTAAACAACCCTGCATGAACACAGTAGGTGATTTTATCCTAAATTGCCACTTATCTCTTTTAGTTAACAACTACTAGCTCCTTCTGTGTTAGGGATCGCCGACCAAGAACGTCATCGGTAGTGTCAATTTATCTTGTCGACCATTGGAGACATTGTTTGTGAAGGATCAAAATACCCCATATCTGTTTTAAGCTAAAAATAAATTGTATCATCTGCGCAAAAAAAAATCATCACTAAACAAATATTAGGATCATCAACATACAGATATAACACTAATACACGTTTTGAAAACATGTAAGTAGAACAAAATTGGCATTTTTTTAAAACGGGTAAATAGAACAACGCACACATTTGAAAGACATGTAAATTGAACATTTTACACTTTTCAGAAACTTGTAAATAGAACATTTTACACTTTTAAAAAATATGTATTTTAAATTTTAAATAGAACATTTTGCACTTTTCTAAAGGCTCGTAAATAGAAAATTTTACACTTTTCAAAAACATTTAAATGAAACATTTTGCACTTGACAAAAACAAGTAAATGGAACATTTTCAACTTTATAAAAAAATGTAAATATAAAGTTTTGCACTTTTAAGAAGTACGATATATGAGAATTTCGACTCTGTTTGAATCAATGTTTTTTTATTAACTTAGTCTGCTTTGATTCTAGATAAAATTGGAAAAGGATCATTTTGATTCTTCACAGGCGACATGTATTTACGCAATGGTTATGCTGATGACAATGAAATAGGTATCTAAGTATGAAAATGACGATTTTTTGATGACGTCATTTGTGAACAACCTCTAACAATTGCCTTTTTTTTGCATAATAAATTGCATAATATAATTATTTGCAAATACTTCAGTTAATCATCCAATTTTTACTAGTTTATCTCAATTAAATTAACAGCCGAACCTAGGTGCTAACTAAGAACATTGTTACGTACTAAAATATAATTAATTATCACATTACCACACCGCTTATCCTATCGCTCCTTTTTTACAAAATATTTAATTAATTAATCACCACAACAGGAAAAGTTTATTATTATTTTTTTATGACGAACTCGGATCCATTTGCTACTTGCAGTTTCATTGTATTAAAGGCAATCCTGATTTAACACCACAGTGTATTTAGTTATTTTTGACATCTACTGACATTTTACTGGTGCGAATTTCTACGTCTATGAGTTAACAGTATGCAAATTTTAAAAAATTGTACCTCGTACCTTTTAAGTGGCCCAAACCCAAATTCGAATGAAATGTCGAAAACTGATATCTACAAACAAATGGACTACGAGCTTGCGAAGCATTTCCAAATCTCTTCACACTTCGCATTTTAGAACCTCACTCACCAAGTTTCATCTGCTGGAAAGCTTGAAATAAATTTTCCAACATGGTTGGGAACATTCCTGGGAACATTACCGGCTCATTACAATAAATAATTCGTTCCGTTGATAAAATAAACCATAAACTAAAAAACTTATGACTTCAATAATTGAAAGCAAGTCATCTAAACATTTTCAAGATACGTTTCGTAAACTTTTTGTTTTAACGGGATTCTTATCGTTAGCTTACTACACCTTTAGTCTGTGACCCGAGCTCCGAATTCAAATAATTCTTGTCGTACTGTAACGCAGAGGGTGAAAGGGAATGGCAATATTTCTGTTGGAAGGAATTTTAATGTTACTTTTAAGTAGTTAATATGTAGTGCTGAGTGAGTACAACTTTTAGTTTAAAAACAAAATTTGCTACGGCATTTTTTAATGTCAACATCGCATCGTCGTGGCTGCTGCTTGATTTCCAGGCTTGTTAAGTTTTAAAAATATTTTTAAGTTAACAAATAAAATCGCTAAAATTAATTTTTTTAAAAATTAAATTAATGATTTAAACAAAAATTAAAATCATGAGGCATTAAAAAATCAAAAATTTTTTTAAAGCTTTCACTACATTTTTTTAATGAAATAATTAATTTATTAACATGAAATTGTAATTAGGTTAAGCGTTAATTTTTTGTTACTGCATTGTTACTATCCTAGTTAATTATTTTTAGCGTCGATGTTAGAGCTCGTTTTCAGTGTTAAGATTTTTGAACAATAATGGAAATGGAAAGACTCTTTTGGCTCCCATTGCTAGCAAAAAAGCATTTGTCATTTTTTGTAGTAACCGGGATTTTACTCGGATTTTTACCACAATGCTTAGACGGTACGCTACATTTTCTAACTGAAATTTTGAATTACATAAAATCTCGTTAAGCATGATGTGTACTACTATACGATTTGCTTAATCTGTTTTGAACACTGATCGTAGGTTTACAATGCTACAGTTGTGAGTACTACTTTTTGGACACTCCCACCCGAAAAGGTGGCACTCCCGCCTGCATTGATCCAGACAAGGACAAACCCTCAAAGGAGCTATGCTCAGATAACGAAGTCTGCGAAAAGGTGACCACAGCTGCAGCGGATGACCAACACAGATATGAAGACGCGTGGAAAATGATCACTCGGGGTTGTGGAATTCCCCCAGTTGATAACCCAGAAAAAAATGGATGCCACGTGAGGAAAGTGAATGAGCGAAGCGGGGGTGCGAGTAAGGTCATGAATGGGAGCAACTTCATTAAGACATTTGACAAGATTAGGTCTCACACGAAACATGAACATGATGGGAAAGACGGCGAAATTGACACTATTCGCAACATTAAAGTTTGCTACTGCGACACCGCAGATCTCTGTAATAATGAAGTCGCCGAAAATGGTTCTTCGAATCCGAATCCAAATATTGGGTTTCAAATGTTTCAAAAAATTATTGTTTTCTTTCTAGCCACGTTACTGCCAAGGCATTATTTTGTATGTACAATGTAAATAATTTGCAAGAATAAAACACGTGTCAATTAATGGCGCATGTGGAGTTGCGCATGTGCAAAAGAATTTAAACATTTTAAAATTGTAATATTCTGACTTTATTCATTTACACGAGAAAATTTTGGTAACCATTTATTTGCAGTCACATATAATAAATGTACGCCAATGAGGGGTCGTCCATTAGTGACTTAGTGACGTCATGGCTTGAGGTAGGGTAGGTGTGGAAAATGGCACAGTAGGCAACAAAACAGGGCGAAGAAGGCGCTTGCTGGAATCGGAATCGATGCGTAAATTGTATTTGATTTGTTACTCAAATTTTGGTTATTTTGGTTCTGAGGTTCCTTTTCATCAACTTCGAAGACGCTATCACTCCCACTTCCAATTTGACTATTACAAAGGTCTGAGCCACACAGGCATCGGGTTCCTTCGTATGAAATGTTGTACGTAACTTTCTGCGTTGGATATAAAACCAGTCTTGCCAACTCGGTTAAAAAATCCCCTGAAAAATTTGAACATCTCCTACCTTTTGGGGGAAGAGGGGCCGTAGTACAATTTCGGAGTATAAAAGATGCATAAAATACAGAAGGGGTTGTCCCTGTGGAGATACCCGCTGGAACTAAACTCATGTTCATTCTGGTTTTTGCACATGTCAATTCAGATGATTGGCAGACTTCCGCTGGACCGTATGGTGGTCCCTTCTGGACCAGAGCACAGTTTTTAAAAGATGGTATAGCATTAGGGACGTCCATGATTATGTTGATGTCGTCGGGGCCATTAAAATGGCAGTTGTAGCATGTCAGACCTGTCAAGTTAAGGTCATGATTAAAACGCGTGATTTTTAACCTGCAGTTTTTCTTTTTAATGTTTTATTCTTACCTGAAGCAATAGATATTAAAGTTGCTAAAATCCCAATCAAAAGGTCTCCAAAATTCTTGCAATTTAAATGGACAATCATTTTTATGAAATGGATTTACTGTACAGTCCTACAGCATTTATCCTTGAATATGAGTAGTGAATATAAGGCCAATCAGTGTACTTAAAAAAGTAAGTATGTATTTCATATGTATTCTATACGGTCTATCCTTCAAACAGGTCAACCCTTTCCTATACTCAAAAAAGTAAGCCCTTTCCTATACTTAAAAAAGTAATGCTATATCCCCATAAGGATAATGCTATATAGCTATAGGTTTAACCTAAGGGTCATGCAGGTGCATCCTTAATACTGCCCCTTTCCTATACTTAAAAAAGTAAGCCCTTTCCTACACTCAAAAAAGTAAGCCCTCAACCCTATATCCCTATAAGATTAACACTCCTATCCTTCATACAGGTGTATCTTATTCAATGTTCCCGATTTTTAGCGTGTTAAATCGTATAACCAGATTTCATATACATAAGTGGGATGTACTTTATATTGTAAGGTTGTGTGCGCATCCTTTATACAGGCAGTATTTTTGTAGTGGGGCTTAACCTAATCCTCATCGATGCGGACGGTAAGCACCCCCATGGCGCACCTTTCCAAGAATTCCAAAGTTCACCATCCCTTTCTAATTTCAACCACCAAACGTTTACGCTTCAGACTCTAACGTTTACTATAATTCTTGTCTCAACATGACTCTATATCCCGATCACGTGCTTCTATATAGCACTATATATCAAGCACACATTCCCATGTCCTTTCAACTTCTTATATGAACAAAAGCTATGTATTACATCGTAACTATCACAGTTTATTCACAAATTAATCCGTCTTATTACATTTCATCCGATTAATCAGTTTTTTCCCGCAATTAAGCAGTTTTTTTTTCATTTAATCTGTTTTTTCCAAGTTTTACCGCAATTAATCAGTTTTTTTGGGTAATTAATCAGTTTTTTCACCAATTATTCAGTTTTTTCACCAAGTTTTACCTCAATCATCCAGTTTTTATTAAGTTTTACCTCAATTATTCAGTTTTTTTAACCAAATAATCAGTTTTTTCCAAGTTTACAACCAAACGTTTACACTTAGGACTTTTTGTTGTCTTAACAGGAATCTATTTCACCATCACGTGCTTCTATATAGCTCTATATATCAATCACACATTTCCATGTCTTTTACACTTCGTATATATGTAGAAGGTATGTATTACATTGTAACTATATACGAAATAGCCTGAAGGTAAATTCTGGCCCAATGTCCCAATGTCCCAATATCCCAATAACCCAATAGCCCAATAGCCCAATATCCCAATAGCCCAATATCCCAATATCCCAGCAAATTTCTCACATCTAATATATTTTTACTTAAATTTATCTTTATATCATAATAATATCAGTACACTCACTAAGACATAATACAAGTCTACACTCAATGTCGGTAAAATGGCAGAGTAGTTAGAGTTTCATGTTACTTTTCAGATACAGCCGTCAAATCAGGTAAGTACATAATAAAACATGGCGTTTTCCCACTATATAAAGTGGTTTTTTGCTCTTGAAAACTATCATTCACATTCCAATTTTCTTTAAAGCTTCACTCGTATCAAGTTGTAGAAATTTTTAGTCTCTCATTTACACATTAACATATATTTTACACATATATAAAATTTTGAAACACACAACGAATACCATAATCACCCAAATCTCTAAAATCGGTGAGTCAAGACTATTTGAATCACTTTAAGATCTTTTTAAATTAATTAATTTCATTCTGCTCACAGTTACACAACAATAAAATTTGTTTTTCAATAGAGTCTTCTAATACAATCAATCAATCTACAATGTTTAAAGCTAGTAACTCATATACAACTGCATCTAATCCACCAACTCAAGATCAACTTTTACAGAATCCAGATTACCTTCATCCAATAAATATAATTCTTACTCAACATCAAACACGGATAATCGATCTCTTTGAATCATTTTTCAGAAGATATGAAGATCAAGTACTCACATCTGATCACAAGTCGTTGTTCATTCAAGATCTCTTGTCTCAACATACTCAAAATATTGAAGAAATAACATCAATAATTACAAATGTAGTCGAATCTAGTATCCAAAATCACGTTGATACCGATATAAGCTTTATTTTAACGAACAAACCTACTAATACTTTTGTAAATGAATTTGAAAGTTACATTTCATTGATGCTTGAATCAAATATTGAATATACAGATGAAAATAATATACCCTTAAATTCAAAAGATCACAGTAACCTCTCTGGGGAGATAAAAGAACTCGATGTTGAATCACCTTTTACAAGTGATAAAGATATTCATAAAATCAAAGATTCAGTCGCCAAGTGTAATAATTTACCCTTAATCTTTGTAAATGACACACACAACTTGTACTATAAAGGTGATAAACGTACCTCAAAAGGTAAAACGATTTCTAAGACACAAAAGAAATATATAATTCCAAAAGAACAAAAACACCTAAACTCTAAAAAGACTAATAATGCTAAGATCAATACAAATGTAAAATCAACTTTGAGAAAATACTTACAAAATAAATTGAACTCAAAATGAGTATGTGTATGTTTTCTTTGAAAATAAAATAAATATAAATTACCCTTACCAAGACAAGTCCACACACCCCCACATATTCATTTCTCATTATCACAAATATATTTGTATTACAGTACAAGTCCAACAGAATTTTAAAGTTCATAACATGATATTTATTCACTGCATCTCAAATTACAAGTCTAAACACGAAAATAAGTATGAAATTGTACAAGTTCTTATACCCTTTCAAGAACAAGATACCCTTTTTTAATCCTTCTACCTGAAAACAATACAAAATGCAAAAGGTTTAACTTCCTCTATAGTCGTCTCAGTGCACTTGAATACCAAACCACCTTTCTAATTTTCGTTTTCGTTTTTTTTGTGGAAACGACCCCCCACTGATTGTAAAAAGGTTAACTTTAAACAATCAGTGGGATCAACGTTGAAGTTGAGACCCCTTTCTAATCATGTCTACCTTGAACTAACTACCTAATAATTATAAAGACTTTACAACCAAATGATCAATATAAAAACTTAAACCTTATTCTAACATCACATATTAAAAATTAAACTCTAATCACATGTTTCTACATAGCAGGATATATCAAGTACGTACTTTTCTATACATCAGTCACACCTAAGTAACTTCTTAACTCAACTGCTTATTACTTTAAAAGCTGACTTTATATGTATTTTAAAGTTTTCATATATAAAGTCGTCTTAAGATAAACTGTCCGATACGTCAGAATGCCAAAATGGCAAAATGCCAGAATGCCAAAATGGCAAAATGCCAGAATGCCAAAATGGTAAAATGCCAGAATGCCATAACGCCATAATGCCAACACAAGGAACCCTCATCTTTGTGATCAAATTCCAATTAATTGTTTCAATTGTAGTATTCTTTAACTTTTGTATCTTGGTAATCTAATATTTCTCTCTTGTTTTTATTTCTTGTTCTGTTTGTTCTGTACTTTGTCATATTTCTACCGTCCTTTCACTTATACACTCATCTCAATTGGAGTTTTGTGTTTTCATGTTCCGTATTCTTTAACTTTTGTATCTTTGTAATCTAATAATTCTCTCTTGTTTTTATTTCTTAATCTGTTTGGTCTGTACTTTGTCATTTTTCTATCGTCTTTTTACTTATACACTCATGTCAATTGTAGTTTTGTGTTTTCATGTTCCGTATTCTTCAGCATACATATTTTCGTCTTTTGGCTTTTGTTTTTGTAAGTACTGTTTTGTTTCGTTTTTTGTCATTTTTCTATCGTGTTTTTACTCATGAACTCATTTCAAATGGATATTTGTGTTTTCATGTTCCGTATTCCTCAGCATACATATTTTCGTTTTTTTTTGCTTTTGTTTTTGTAAATACTGTTTTGTT